>JASAMV010005339.1:0-36420 GCA_030248065.1 Rhynchonema sp. JSB1_4
TTTCTCTCCATTTTTGCTTCTAAAACTATTGGTACAAACCCCGTTATGAGAGACTTCGTTAAGGGATGCCGCGATGTACCAGACAACTTTCCATATGCACACCAACTTTCTTCCATGGTTAAGCGAACTGCCTATGTAACTGAACAAAATCTCCCCGTCTCCCAAACGTCCATGTTACAACAAGAGGTAAGATTTCCAATAACGAACGGCGGACATGTGAAATAGCGCACATGTGTACGTCGGCACATTGGGCATTCCAAACAAAAACCACTGCAAAAGCGATGAACAGCGAAAGAAACTTGTTGAGCGATAAAAAGACCCCCGATCAGGGCTAATGGTATTGTCGTCGAATCAAGTCGCCAAATCCTGGTTGTCATTTACTCAAGCCTAAGCCTAAGCCTAAGCCCTTAATGAGCACGAGAAGTAATACATTGAGTTGCCGACGAGATTGAATTATCTGATTTGATGACAGTGTGTTAGCCCAGATCAGTGTTTATGCACTAGGATACCATCTTTCATTCCGACCACCTGTTCTATTAGGCCTCGATCCGTTACAGTGCGTTATTATTGACAAGGAACAAACTGGAACGACCCCGAGCAGTCTCTTATAACGGGGGTTTGACTGTACTTTATTGCCTTTTTGATAGTGGCATTCTGAATCTCGTTGCTTCTTTCCTCAAATATTATTCATTAACCCACTTTTAAGGTCAGTGGTACCGATACCTGATCGTTCAGTTCCCTCGCGTCGACTTCACGAACTTTTCGCTCCTCGAATTTCAGGAAATAGAGCGACGGAAGATATAGTGCGATCAGCGCTCCAATCACGCAAAGCGCACTGAAAATAGAACTTCGAAACTGTCTGGTGCTTCAATGTACAATTGCAACTGCGTGAGCCGAAGCCCCAGTTAACAAGCGTCAACGGACTGTGTAGGAAGACTTGCGCCGACCATTTTTCATGGCCATGTGACCCCCAGTTATCCGAAATCTGAATTTTGACAAAATATTCATCTCTAAACTCACATTTTGTAGTTGGTCCACCCCATAATCAAGCCACCGACTGTGGGACCTGCAAGTTGGGGCTTAATAATTTCAGCAATCAGTCAGAGAAATGAACAAACGTAATGTCAAAAAGTGTTACACGTCGAGATGAATGAAATGTCAATTAAGAACAAACCCAGGAACCATCCCAAATAGTAGACCGTTCCGTAGAGAGCGAATGCCGGGCCATGCACTTCGTGCGAACGAATCTTGAGGAACTCTTTCAGCGAGATCAGAGCCACTTGGTCGGCGATACCTGCACCAGTTGTTTTTGTTACGGTTTTGTGATTCTCAATCAAGGGATCTCATATAGTATTGGAGCGTGTGTTAGATCGGATCACCATCAGGGCGTCCCTATAGTTTGGAAGCCCTGGTTTTGACTAACTTAAAAACTTGTTCCCGTGAAACTAAACTGTGATTGCGCAAACAGGCATGATTAACTTCAAGATTAAAGATGGAGGATTCAAAAACTTGTCAACTTTCAGGTAGCAAAATATATAAGTTACACACCCACACACCTCCTGTGAATCCGATCACTGCGTCCGGAAGAAAGTACCAGTAGAAGGTTGGACAGAACGATGTCTGAAAGCACAACATGTAATCGTAGAGATGACCAAGTGTTTTTAAAAAAAACAACAAGAAAACGAATTTAAATTTGGCGGAAAATCACTTACGGCCACGAGCGCACAAATATTGATCGAGATGGCGATGAAGGCCGTCACCCAGGTGGCCAGTGTCGTGGCCAGATATGCCACTGCCATCAGACCGACAACATACAGGAACGCGTCGGGCACAAAGATGAAGGCTAAAAATAGAAACTGGGGGTTTGGGAATAGCCGTCGTTGATTATTTGTCCAACTCAATGTTACGGTACATGTTTCTGCCAAAAACCGCCACCTAGAAGCACCGTCTCACAGCTTTTACAAAAGGTAATAAGTCTGGTCATAAATAGAGCAGATTGGGTCCGGGCAGTAAACCGGTCGCACAACGGGTACAAACAAAGTCCGCCACCACCACTGAACATATCGTATATATGTCGGACAGGACTTACAAGTTTGCCAATCATTTGTCGTCGCATTCGTGTTCTCCATGTGCATCGGCAGCAACGCGTGCAGTGTCTGTATGGACATGTTGGTCACGGCTAATATGCCCATCACAATTAAGAGTGGCGCGTTCTGTTTCTTCAAGAGCACCAGAATAGATTTGTGCTCCGCCAGCTCGTCGGTGTCGGTCGGCCAGACCAACGCGGTGGTGAGCACTGCAAAATTGAAGAAAAGCTTTGCTTCCCCCTGTAAGCAACTTTGAGGAGAGGATCACGTAACCAAATGGATTTCGGCTTCGAATTCAATGATCCAAATTACCCCCTGAACCCAAATTTTACCGATATAGCTCACCAAGCTATTTTAACTTGGTCCGCTGATTGGGGTTTATTGTGATGCTGTTGTTGCACATGCCTGATTTACACTAACCGCTAAACACAATGAACCACGCGGTCAATATGCCAAACGTCATGTAGATGTCCACATCTCCCGTTTCGGAAACCACGAAGAAGAAAGTCGCCGTGCCATAAGCCGGCGCTAGGATGTAGCCGACCTAAAAAATTAGTGTTGAGTACATTAATTTGTGCACTGGCTGAACTTCACAGTGGTCAAAACGCAAAGGATCACACACCTGCATTGAGCCAAATAATAGCGCAACAGCGAACCCATAAGCTCGTTTGTCGGGGAAGAGCAGCGTGACCGTTTTGTAGACTGAAAGAAATAACTGGGTTTATTGCGTGAAAGTATCTACACTGCGCATTGTGATTCGCTTTCATTTTGTTGCACACCACCATAAGAACAAGAATTGCTGGGGCTTCACAAGCTCGCAGCCTCCTTTGAAAAGATTAAATGTGTTGGTGCACGGTTCAGAAGTCGCATAGTTGAACAGTTTTCTACTTTTGCCCGATGATAGGCTAAGGCTGAAGGCAGGACTTCTAAGTTGTTCACTTCCACACCGTACGGCGGTGACACGATGCACCTCAAACATTTTAGGGTGGCCGCGTGATTGTGGTGCCCCGAATTACGTCCATAGTATGAAACATCAGCCAACCAACCTCCCACAGTGCCGACACCATGCCCAATGCCGTGGAGTATTCGTCCCAGCATCAGCATGCCGTAGACATAATCGTCGCCACATAACATGCTCACGGAGAAAACTGGAAACTCAATCTTTGCAACAGCTCAAATTAACAACAACATTAGGTATGTATAAAACAGTCAAAGCACTAGCTCCACCTGCGCCAGCGATTCCAATCACAACGCATGACATTAAGTGAACGCCAAGGTTGCCCAACCTGAAATGTGGGAGACGATTTTTAGCTGCGTGTTCATTGTACAAGGTAGTGTCGGTGTCGGTATCGCAAGTGTGCAAAGCAGCTTTTCCCGGTTTCACAACATACAGCTGTCACCAGGGTTGAAAAAAATTTTACTAACGTGCTTTTTTAAAAAAAATTTTTTTGATTTTTTTTCGACGAAAATTTTTTTTAGAAAAAGTGTTGCAAACGACGCTTCAGGATAAATGAAATCGATGCAACATATTTTTCAAAAATTGAAAAATTTTCGCCTGAGACCCAACTTGTGTGATGACACACTGAGGTTGATGTTGACTAACGATGTTACTCTAATGTATTGTAGCATGCCGTACAACGTACTTTAATGCATATAATGCCGTATATATGATATACGACAATCAAAATATCGATTACAGCACAAATTTTGCGTGTCAGATCGACTTCGCGCGCCCGGTTTTGCACCAGACCTGCATATATACAGTACATGTGTGGTAGCATGCAGTAGCACATTATCGGTACCACATCACTAAGACCATCCCCGCGCATACCTGTACGGATTTGGGGACAATACAGGGCGCCGCAGGCGCGATTTTGGAAAAATTGTCCCGTCCACAGAAAAAAATGCCAATTTTTTGCCTCGAAAAAGGCCATTTTTGGACATTTCAGCCCATTTTGGGCAACTTTTTTTTATTAAAAAAGCAAAATCTGAGTTTCAAAAAAAAATTTTTTTTAATTTTTTTAATTAACCACTTTTTTTAAACAACCCTGGCTGTCACAGTTGGAAATTCACAGCATACAGTCAGAGGCCCCATTAAATCCCAAAGAATATAGCCAACCTGACATATAGCCAATTAGCGATCAGCAAATTGACCAAGAACCTTGCGAGTCCCTGTATGCCCATCACAATGCCCACTTCCGGTGCGTATTTGTTTTCGTCAAGCACAAGAGCCTCTTCACTTCGGTTGCCCCAGGCGTGCGCAAGGATTTTGGGCATGATTGGGACTGGAAGTGTGATATTTTGATTTACCGAAATGCCTTACTCTGTTACAGTTTGCATAATTTGAAGTCGCGCACGGGCGGCAATTGGAGCAAAACGTGTCTGAGCAAGACTCCATCAATTCTGAACAAATGCTTCCCCATTTCATCCAAACTCACTGAACGCAGTGCTCATCGCGTGGCTGAATCCATAGCGAAGGATCACAGTGGTCCAGATCAGGTATCGATTCGAACGGACCTCGAGCAGACCCATATTGTTAGATCACTTACAAATCTTGAAAGAAAATATGAAAATGTTGCAGGATTTCAAGCAAACCAAAAACATCAGAATGAGTGTTTGACAGCAGAGCAGCAAGCAGCGCCGAAAGCGAAAACAAATATTTTATTCCGCTCAGAATACTGCTCGACAGAAACGAAAATCAGCACATGAAAATCATACAACCGCACACGATTCTTGTGCGTGAATTGATTTGTATTTTCCATGTGCATCTTTCATTTACGTCTTGCTGTGCACATGCGCAAATGTTCTGTTTTATCGAAGACTTCCAATCAAGAACCGAAATGAAAAACCGGTTTTTCGTGTATCGTTCGCAGCAGTGCTTCGAAGGAAAAGGTAGTAGACCCACACGATCAAGATGTGCTTTATTGATTATTTTTTCAGTTAGTGAATGCAAAGCGAGCTTGATATGATCTTTTGGTTTTTCTTATGTGGCGGGCGGGTGACATGCTTTGAGACGGTTGACTGTCCCGAAGGATTTTTATTGTAACTGTACACATACTGTACATATGTACATAAAGCATATACACGATATTTGTATTTACAGCAGAATTATTACCAGCATCCCAAAATAATATCATAATCATGATATTGCACGTTGCTGAGCAAATTTGAGTATTTTTTGGCAAAGATTTGACGACAGAAAACAATGAAAACACTACCCATATCATTTCACAGAAGTTTTGCTGAGATTTGTACAAATTGAATTCCAGCTGGATTATGTGATTCGCAAATGTTAAAACTGTACAATGCGTGTTTATTCAACCCAAAACAAAACAAAGAGAAACGGCTGAATATTTGGTCAAACCGTCAACTCACGGTCGTCTATACGGTCCGGGGACATCGTCGCGCGTTTGGACTTGGTCGCGCGTATTTTCAACTAGCTTCAGTTTAGGCTGAGGCTTAGACTTATGATTGGGCTTAGGTCTACACTTCGGCTTAGGCTTAGGCTTAGGCTTAAGCTTAGGCTTCCAGCTGTCCCTAACAGCCGGATATGTTGTAATTCACAAAACGCGCGACCATGTGACAAAGAGCGACGATGTCTCACAACCGTCTATACAAGCAGTCGTCCTGAATACGTGGCTAGGCGACACGGCACCTGGGGCGAGCTGGGTTGACCACGAGAGTCGACCATGTGGGTTGACGAGATGTATGTAAGCCAGAAAAACACACAAAAATATGTTTTTTCAAGCAATACTGTCCGCTCCACTACTCATTCTGAAACGATACGGATTTTCGGGATCGGTCAGATTCACGCTACCAGATCGGTGCTGTCTGCCCCTGAACATTGTTGTGGTGAGTTTGTTGAGCGGAAACGAACTACTGGTGATGGCACTGGTGGTGGTGAAGTGAGGGTGGTTGTTCTCGACTGAAAAGTATGATTTTAATAAAGAAAAACAATCCTTTAACCTTCAAAAGCAGTCATCAATATTCTAGGTTTTCGACATAAAAGAGCCATTACATATAGAGATTAGGAAACGGATGTTATCGATGTGAGCTGTGCAAGGTACCCAGTGTGTCAAGAAATATCTTGAATTCTGTGCTCATAGGATCAGTTCAGGTAGGACTGAAGATGACCTGATTAGGTGATCATCAGTGCAAGACGAACGCACCAAACAACATACACAGATGACCTCGCGAGCACAAAAGGAAAGGGGACAGCAGCAATGAGCACGAAACCAACCATCATTTCCCGTCCAACTGCTGGAGAAGAGGCGTCCTCTCGTATTGACAAACGATGTTCGTCTCGATGGCGCTTTATTCGACAAAGTCTCGTCACTGCCGGATGCTTCGCCGAGCTCAGCCAGATCGGACAAGGCCGACTGACGCATTTGCAATAGTTGACGGTGGTCCAAGTCCACTGAGAAAGGAAGGGGCACAGAGTTCTTGAATGTTGGGGTCGATACTTTCGTCAGCATAAAGAGGGTGTATTGCTCAACGTAAAGTCGTCCACAGTTGGCCATATTGCATATCGTACTGACGATGACCTGGTGCGCCAACCATCCCCGAATGCAATTAAAAATGGAGATCTCAGATCGATCTCGATCACAAACAAATTATACACGGAAAATCTGCTGAAACAACAGTCGACTCACGTTTTTCATCCAGCGTGTCGAACCGGTGTCCGTTCTTGACGTTCGTCAGCAGCGCCCCGATCTCGCCCAGCACACAAAGACGCGTTCGGGTCTTGAGACAATGCAATTTCGGATGGTCAACCTTTCATGATTAAAAGGCTTTCTCCAGCACGTCATCAAAAGGGTATATGTTTAGAAATGTGAAAAAAATTTTCTAAAAAAACCTCAAAGGGATTGTATTCAGCGTCGTTGCGATAACGGGAACCCTGGCCGATCATTTCAATTAGACACACATCTGAAAAATGAACAAAAGCGTCTAAATTTATGCGTGTCTGGGTGCTGATCCGGAAATATTTCCACTAACTTGCACCGTCGTTCCATTCGAGCACCGATGTCAGTTTGATGCCGATCATGCCGTCCTGTTCAGCGGTCACCTTTGTCGTGCCGGCATCGATTTGCAGGAATAATCTGTGACGCAACTTATCACTTTGTCCATTTATTTTTGTCTCATTATGCCTTATGGTCATATGTATTAGCCGTGCATGTGCGTGGTGCGAATTGAATTGAAATTGAATGCGAATTGAAACCCCAGATCACTTGTGAGAGAGAAAAAATAAGCTGTGGTGCAAAGCATTATATATCTCCTCCACTGTCCTCTGGTGTCATTGAGAGCGACCTAAGATCCTGTGTCCAGTTCTGTTCATCATCTCCGGGTCTATGGTAAGAAACGAAAGCAGAAGACCAGGAAAGACTACGACAAAAAAACCGCAAAAAATCAAACTCACGTTGGGGCACTGGACGGTTCGTATCTGCATCTCAGCTCCATGTCCGTATCAGCGCACACCGTGAATCGCGTGAAATACTCGCTGAGCGCGTGCAAGTCCAACGTTTGTTGACGAAAATCGTGCAGTCGCGATAAAATCTGCTCTTCGGACGTCATTTTAGCGTTTTTTTCTACAAAAAAAAGATCCTTAGGCGGCTATTAGATTCGATAATCTCTTTGATTACAGAAGAGTGGCACGACATTCATGCTCTTTACACAATGTGCCAGAAATTGGCTGACATTGTTGCTTTCTGAGTTGATCATCAAGGTCAACCGAACACTTTTGTGATGTAATCACTGTGGCTCCTATGTATTTCTTTGTGAACTTTAGCCAAACTTAGGAGCTTTCCTAAGCGCCACATTTGCATCCTAAGCACCAAATTTGCTACCCTCACCAGCGCCACATTCGTGGCACCACACAGCGCGGTTGCCACAACCAAATTAAGAACAGATTCTATTTATGTGGTGGATTGTTTCATAACTCTTGGCTGTGACGAATGACTCATTTAACAAGCAAAACAATGAGTAATTTCCAACCGAATATCACTAACGATGATAGCACCATAGCAGCAGGGCCTTATACTTTGATATGCCAATACCAGATTATCTTGGCTATCGCTACCATTGCATTAGGTGAGGAAAGTAGAGCTACTGTACACCCACAAAATTCGCATGAATCACAGCTTACCAGATGTATACCTGCCTGGCAGTACCACTATAATAAACCACAGGCCGAAAATACGCGTCCGCCGGGCAGATTCAGAGCCCCACTGATGTGAAAATAATGACAAGTTTTTGTCAACAACCTTGCTGTGTGACTCCGGTACGGTAGTACGAAATAGTCTTGTCATCACTTGTTGTCATGACTTTGCTGCCAAGCTGGTTACCTTGTGCTAGCTGTATCGTGAAAAGCCGGTAGCTGAACTTTTGGAAGGTACACTCTCCCTTGTATGTACCTATATTATGTCATCCAGCTGGTGTGATTGTTTTTGGTACCCATTTTGAGGCGCTATATGTGCTAAATTTGGTCTACTCACATGGTGTCGCTGTAATGTTCTATGTATATATTTATTGCGGTGTGCCGTAAAGCATTGATTTGTGCAATATGACATGCTGTACCCACGCCCCGCACTTTGCAAACTGTGGATTTGCGTTTGTCTCATGACTGATTTGATGCCAAAAATAATTTGTTGGGCTTGGGTTCAAGCCAGCATCGTAAGCCAGCGTAATTGGTCTCATAAAGCCTCTAACGTTGGATGTGTGTTGCTTCTTTTTTCATCGCTGACGGCTTTTAAAAACTTCGTTGATTGACATTTTACTCTGAATTTTATGTATTATGTATAAGGTGTTCATTCACACTCGAATTGACGTCCACGTGCAAATAAGAGACTAAATAATTTAGGAGTAAAGTTATGTAGATCGTTCTGAATATGAATACACGTTGCTAGGTGCATGAAGAACATATATTTCAAACTGAGCTACCCAGTAAGGGCGGCCTTACGTAAAACTAGGAAATAGGAAATCTTTCGCCTGTTAAAACTATTTTTTAGGAAACTTGAGACGAAACTAGGAAATAGGAATTAGGAAGTATTTCCTATTTCCTATTTCCTTGTTGTTTTTTCAAAACCAGGAAATAGGAAATGTTTGGCACAATCAGCAGAACCAAACGGCAACGCAGCTCAATAAAATGTTTTGAGGGAGTTGCCTGTAAAGGCAGTCTACAGGAGGTTGTCACTCAGCCCCCGAATACCGTAACCCACCGCAAGCGAGATCGTTGCGAGACCCATGCTGATCGCTGCTTATCAACACGTGTATTAGCGGCAGCAAGCTGGAAATTGTCATCGTGCGCGTCGATCACCAAAACTTGGAAATGTTGGTTGGTGTTGGCGCTAACATGCAAAACATAGATAAAAAACAAAATGGTCTCGACACGATCTTTGCAGATCAAAATTACGGTGGGTTACGGTATTCGGGGGCTGAGTGACAACCTCCTGTAGACTGCCTTTATATGCACAATGCATGCTTGGCTAATAAATATACCGTCAGTTGTGTTAAAAGTAGGCTTGTTGTCGGGACACGGTGACAAAATTTCCTATTTCCTAGTTTCAAAAAGACAACAACATAGTAAATAGGAAATATTTCCTATTTCCTAGTTTTCAAATCTAAAAAAACGTAAAGTACCCAGTTCATGTTACGCAACAATGATGAATGCCATCAACAATCAAATGAATGCCTGCGTGTAGTGGTAAATTCGTTGTGACAAGTTTGGAATCACAGTAACGTGTCACCGCATGCAAGCAGAGGTATGCAATAAAAGGTCTTAAGATTGGTTGAACTGTTGCGCCATGTAAGTACATACTATCGGTATTTATGTATTGGACCAACGGCACACATTAAAGTATGTGAGCAATGTAATGGTATGTAAAGATCCTCAAAATAGTAAATACCGACGTTTTTTTCTACTACCGTGAGGTGCGTGTGCGTGACAGACAACAGACAGATTGTTTGACTAATGCAGGAAAACTCCCGTTCGATGTCGAAGCTGGCAACAATCTCAACACACAGTCAACAAGCCACGCAGCTGGCTCGTGTGCGTTCCGAATGTTTCAGTCACACAAACTGTGTGTGTCAGCTGCGTGGCTTGTTCACTGTGTGTTGAGCTTGTTGCCTGCTTCGACTTCGAACGGGAGTTTCCCTGCGTCTGTAAGAATGTATGAGGCAACGAAATTAGAAATTTACTACAGTGCGACTGACTATGTACGGCCAGGGGTTAATAAAAAAATTTTTTTCGAACCCCATTTTTAAAAAAAAATTTTTTTTATTCCAGCCAAAATCTACCCAACAGGATAAAAAAATGAGCGCTCAAGTACAAAATAGGGGTATTTTTGTTACATAATGTGTTCTAAGTGCATATAAAGCACAGGTGATACGAAAACCATGCTATCCAATGGTCGATAAGTACTAACCATAGTCAGGTACACACCCATACCCTTCCCCAGGTGGTGCAGGGTGTGATGGCATGGCTTTCTGATATCCGGGATGGGAATTTTGGGTGAAATTATTGCGTTTAGGTACACGACCAATACAAATAAGCTGCACATAGGGTGATATTTTCGAAACGGTGTAAGGGTGAGTTGGGTGTAAAGGTCGGTGTAAGCTCAATCGAAAGCTCGGTCGGTGTCAACTCGGTGTAAACATGAAACATTGCCTGCTGTTAACGTGGAATGTTTCATATTTACACCGAGCTGACACCGACCGAGCTTTCGACAGAGCTTACATCGACCTTTACACCCAACTGAGCTTTACACCGTTTCGAAAATGCCACCCATAGTGTGAAATTAGAGCAAATATTACATCGAATCACTCCTTTCGGGTCTGGGGCATGGATAAATAAATGCCCACCCAGTCACATGCAGGGTTGGGCAAAAACGTTTTTTTTTGAAAAAAAACCTTTCTTTTAAAACGCCCAGATGACCAAAATATGCCCCCAAAAAATTGGAAAACGCTCATGTTGGGAAGAAAACGTGGTTAAATGAAGTAATTCTATGTGTTCTGAGGCAAAATAAACGGGTTTCAACCCTTTTCTAGCGAGTTGTTAAGATCCCATTTCAGACCCGCATCATGGGACCAACTTTGGCCGGGGTCATCACTGAAAGTCAAACTCCGTATATCGACGTATCTCGACAAAGTAAAAATTGGTCGAAAATTTTTTGAAAAAAATGGGACAAAAAATTGATTCTCCTTGACAATCAGGGTACTTTCCCTGAAAAAATCAGGGAAAATCAAGGAAATTCAGGATTTAAAAAAACGAAAAACGACCCAGGCGTTTTTTTGAAAAAACGTCGTCGTTTTTTTGCTCAACCTTGGTCACATGTACGTGTGCAGGGTTGGATTAAAAAATTTTTTATTGTCGAACTTTTTTTCAAAAAAAGACTTTTTAAAGATCCAGTGTGTACGGCATTGAAAGCGACATGATGATTGGATCTGATATCGAAATTAGTGGGGCCAGCAAACTTCTTAATACCCTTAACGCGAGAATCAGGCGTGACCAATACAATCACCAAGTTTAGATATTGCTCCATAGTTTTCTAAGCTCTCTTGCTCCAGAATTCATAGCCAGCGGCCGTTTCGTACAGTGACGCCACCTCGTTGTGATTGCTCATTTGCAGACGACAATCCTTGGTCGAGCTGCTGTAGCTGGAAAATGAATTTTTGAACCTGTATTTTTTTTTCCCGAATGATGGCAAATTGTACGATATTTTGTGTTGTCTGCTCTTCTCAATGAAGTTCACCAATTTTACCACTATTCACAATGCATGAGTTAACCCAAGTTCTCATGTGTCTTCCCGAGGACTTCAGACGAGACCGAAGCCGAACATTCGAAGCTCAATTTAGAGCACAGCTATGTAAGAATCATTCCACAGTGCTGTGTCTTATACAAAAATTGTGGTCCAGATACGTTAGATAAATCGAGCCAAAAAAGCTGTCATTTTACTGGTGAATTCCACGCCCAGCATCATAAGCCGAAGACGTACGCAATGCTGGCGCACAGCCAGTTGTCGTGGCAATCGGCGATGCAAAGATTGACGAATTCGCGAGCTGCATTCGAAATGACGCCAACAGCCTTCATTCGATAGCCGGCCTTGCTCGCCACTTGCTGCATGTTGACACTCGGCCCATCTGACATGCAGATGAAATTCATAAGATTTGTTTGACAAACAAATACATACATACATTTTGAAGCAAACAAACAATGTAAGAAGCAATATTTATCGCCAGACTAATAGCGCAATAACAACACCTGTTTCAGATCGCATTGTCGTCGTACATAGCTTAGGTGGTATACAGGTCGACTGGCATAGAATCACGGCACATCCCAAAATGATATGCAATTCGTGTTCACAAAGCTAAATCGTATCGTTATTGATCCATCATCTTTTGTGCAAAGCACGTCCACAAGACAGCACCCACTATACCTGAGCGTTAGATATGAAAGATGGGCAGTGGTCGCGCGCTATGTCACGGAATGTGGGCAAACGCTGCTCCGACGACATTAAAAGGCGCGGGACCTCAGTAGCAGGGCAAAGTGCTATGACGTGCACGAATTTTAAGCGCCTTTGAGATTGTCCGTCGCTTGGTAGAGGGGCTTTTCGTTCCCGAAACAAGCCACTATGCCCTGCTACCCTTCTTACGGTGGTGTATATTCCGAGCCCTTTAAAGCTGCTGGTCAACAACCCATCGACCTCACTTAATCTTGGGGGCAATGCACATTAAGAAAAGTGGGATATCGTGTTACTCGTCTCTGACTTGGAGAGTCGATTCGTTGCTTCCTGATGTTTCACGGCCAGGTTGAAGTTTGCCCTTCAGTGAAAAAATGCAAAAGTTATGCCGGCTTCCCGTGGAAAGCACAATTCACGGCGACGTTTAAGAATTTCAGAATATCAAGCACAAACATTTATTTCATCGGTATGATATACGGCTTTGCAGGAAACAGCTTGCATCCTAAGTGAGAAAACATTTAGTTCCAAAAACCTGGTGTTTTTTGGTCACCGTTTTCTTCGCCGATAATTTTAAGCATCTGCGATTGACCAGCAAATGTGTTGATCGGACACAAAAATCCTCTAATTACTGTGTACATAACCTGTGCTTTTGAGTTCTCTGCACCAAACACAGCTAATACAATAATTCGGACAACATGTGCAAGTCGGTCATTATCAGCGCGCGCGCTCAAAAACAACGTGCAGATTCGAGCACTCAAAAATGTTTTGTCTTTTTTGGGGTCGCGCACGCCCATAATGACCGACTTGCGCATGTTGTCCGAATTATTTCGTTAGCTGTATTTGGTGCAAAGAACTCAAAAGCACAAGTTATGTACACAGTAATTAGAGGATTTTTGTGTCCGATCAACACATTTGCTGGTCAATCGCAGATGCTTAAAATTATCGGCGAAGAAAACGGTGACCAAAAAACACCAGGTTTTTGGAACTAAATGACTTCTCCTTCAGGATACAAGCTGTTTCCTGCAAAGCTGTATATCATACTAATGAAACAAACGTTGGTGCTTGATATTCTGAAATTATTAAACGTTGCCGCGAATTGTCCTTTCCACGGAAACCCGGCAAAATTTTTGCATTTTTTCACTGAGGGGCAAACTTCAACCCGGCCGTGAAACATCAGGAAGCAACCAATCGACTCCAAAAGTCAGGGTCGAGTAACACGGTATTCCACCTTTGTTCAGGTGCACTGCCCCCAAGATTAAACGAAGTCGATGGGTTGTTGACCAGCACCTTTAACGCCGCGCTGCGTTTCGTGCCCTCCGACGAGCTCATCGACGAGACAGTTAAGTTTTGTAAAAGGCTGGCACTACCGATAGCACAAGCAGCCGTTCGCAATCAAAATCATGCAACAACAACACACATCCAGAGTTAGCGTTAACAAACTAACGATATTCGCACAGGGTGTTGATCCAGGTGACTGTGTGCGTGCATTCGTCATCGTTCAGTCCGTAATAGAAACTCATGGCCGGACGATGGATGTAGTCGACGCACTGTCCGTTTGCTATGTTCGGCGCCGTTATCGTGTGATCGCTGGTATGTGTCACCCAGTGGCTGTCGAACCCTGTAAATCAGTGCTGGAAACATTGTGCTATGCGCAACTGTACGGTACCAAGATTGTGCTTTCCAGCGTGACCGACCCAGTTTAAAGGGTGTGTCGAACGTCACACAATTTATTGTGTGCGGAAATGAAGGGCAGCATCACATTTTTTGTTTGCAAACGCGCATTGTCGCGAAATCTGGAGGGTCACTTGTGGAACAAAATCAAATATCATCGGCATCAAGTTCAAGTTGAGGCTCTCATTCCATCAATCCGGACCGAGACATGAAGCTGGTCGCAATTTGATGCCGATATTTGATCTTACTCCAGAAGTAACAAACACTCTGCGCAACATCAAATACATAGCAGCGCAAAAATGTAGCGCGATTTACAATATGGACACAATCCAGCTTGCTGTCTGGCCATCCCCTCCTTGCGACCAACCCTCCGCGCGATTGCCAGCAAAGGCCTCACAGTGTGCCTGTACTGCCGTTGTCGCGCGAGAATAACGATACAGCTTGGGCCGCCCCTTTTTGCTGCAATGTGGTCTGTATCACACGGCCTAAGATTAATTCCCTGATTCGATGGGAACGCCAGCCGAGCACCAGTGCCTGCTATTCACATCACATGACCGAATATCGCAATGCCGATCACATATGGCCACAAGAAAAGGCCCTCGCGCAATGGTCCACGTTACTTGGGTCATTTTGGCCCGGCAGCGGCGATATCTTGCTCAAGAGTTCTGCCTTGCTCGCAACTCACCCTCGCTGCCCGTTGGCATCGGATAGTTCTGTCCGTTGTATTTGAAGGACCAACCGACACGCGACGCGATACCGTCGGCTTGGTAGTTGAGCGTTGATGGTGTTTGACGCACAATCGACACCCAGAACCGGTCCGGGTTGCCCTGCAGAGACAAGTCAGTGATGCTCGCCACGTACGAGAAACGTACGATCGAGGATATTTTGGCTGATTGTGTTGTCGTTGACGCAAATCGCCAACTAAAGCCGCCCTGAATGAGTGCGAGCAGTGCGCTCGTGGCAATATATACTAGTGCTGCAGTTGACGACGAGAGTTGACGATCTGGGTCGACCACATTAAAATAAGCCGAAATTTTCGCAAACGATATGAGCGTGGCGTAATGTGGTCGGCCAGGCCAGATGCTGATTTTTTATCGTTTGCAAGAATGCGCGTCTTACCAAAGCCGACACATAAACGTCGCGCAAATGATTGACGAGATCTTGGGTGCTGACAATGGCCAGATGTCCCCTTGGCAGGGCGGTACAGGATGCTTCAGCTGTTGTGAAGTTCATTGGCTGATCGTTCAGTATGTAGCACACGCCATTGAACATGAAGTACGGTTTGCCCACACCAGCGCAGTCGGTTGCAAGATCTGGCAAAAAGGCGCAGGAGTGCCACATATACACCTACATAGTCAAAGTAAAACATAAGTAAAGTAAGTAAACTTACGGGTAAGCAAAGTAAAACTCAAAAAGAATTAAAATTTGAGTTTTAACATTTGGCGTGGTGAACGGGCCTGAATCTAAACCGAAACATAGACATGCAGCTTTGACTAAATAAGAAACAGTGACATCTAACTTCATAGACACAGCTTCTGGTTATTGTTTCAGGGATCGGCTCCTGTGGGCTACAGATCTCCAAGTATTATGTACAGGTAGAATTCGAAGTCGCAGGATTTTTTGACCAAACCGCGGATAACTGGCAATCACTGCGGTTTGCGCCGGACTGCACGCTAAGTACAGCAACCCCGCCCGGTCCACCGCGGTCTGCTGCAGTCCACCACAGTGCACCGCGGTTGGATCCGGTGACCGCGCCATGTGCCCGAGAGCGTTTTTTGCTTCTTTGTTGTTCATGTATATTTCATGATCATTCACTGAGGACCGCACGAATCTAAATGCTAACCAAACGTATGCTGAGAACAGCGTGAAGTAGGTAATACATGAACAAGCAAAGCAAAAAGAGGGCGCGGTCACCGGGCACAACCGCGATCAACAGCGAGCAACTACAGTTGGCAGGGGTTGTTGCGCTTTGTATGTATGTAGTCCGGTGCGAACCGCGGTGACTGCCAATCACAGCTGTTGACCCAAAAGAATCCTGCAATTTAAGCGGAGATCTGTAACCTTCCAGGCGGCTTTTGGATTGCACCTGGGAATGGATTTGTATCTTGTGCATAAACTTGCGCTCAGGCGTAGGTTCTTGGAACTTACCGGCAACTGCGAGCTCCCAGACGACAACGAATGCCAAAACGAAGATTGTAAACTTGAGCAACTCATTTATGTGTGCCATATTGTGATGTTCTGGCGTCCGGTTTGCATGTATGCATATGTGAACTAAAGCCAGATATATCGCGGTCGAAAAACAAAAGGGTGTTTCTGTCCAAATGTAGGTTGAGCTGAGGGCCCAGGGGTGGGTGCCATAACAACACCTTCATCTAACAAACAAACAGACTCATATGTTGAGTAACGTTGAAACCAAGCGGAACTATAACTAAGTCCATAAAAGTTCAGGTCCCATTCCCATATGCACCACCGAGGACTGAAATCGGGCAATAACTGCTTTGAGTGCATTGGGAACAGGGAGAACAACCATCACCCTGTTTTTCATCATTACCAATCTAATGGGCCACTCTGGATCCATGCTTTCAGGGTGATGGTATGAAAGCATGATATGAAACTCATGTAGCGGATGAACTAATACATCGTTAGCTAGCTTTGCCCCGCATTATATTTTGTCTGTCTGATGTAATCCGCCCACGCACATGAAACCTAAATTTTGGCAGTGCGTCAGCACGGGAATGGGTATCGCAGTGATACAGGTACAAATTGTTGATAAGCAATGGGTGAGTTTGCTTGTTGGCGGCAGACGATGTTGAATAATAATGGGGAGCGCATGTACATTCCAAAATCCTTTGTGAACAAAAAGTACAGTTTGTGGCTGTACGCACACACACAGACTTTGTGGGTCTGTGCATCACAGCTGAAACGGCAATCACAATTGCGTATGTACATGTATATGACCAAAAACTTTGCGTCCAAGGGCAGGCACTTCGATAGCTCAGTTGGTAGAGCAATGCCCCGGTTAGGCGGAGGACCTGGGTTCGAGCCCCAGTCGAAGAAAGCCATTTTTTGTTCACAAAGGATTTTGGAATGTACATGCGCTCCCCATTATTATACAACATCGTCTGCCGCCAACAAGCAAACTCACCCATTGCTTATCAACAATTTGTACCTGTACCACTGCGATACCCATTCCCGTGCTGACGCACTGCCAAAATTTGAGGTTTCATGTGCGTGGGCGGATTACATCAGACAGACAAAATATAATGCGGGGCAAAGCTAGCTAGCGATGTATTAGTTCATCCGCTACATGAGTTTCATATCATGCTTTCATACCATCACCCTGAAAGCATGGATCCAGAGTGGCACATTTGATTGGTAATGATGAAAAACAGGGTGATGGTTATTCTCCCTGTTCCCAATGCACTCAAAGCAGTTATTACCCGATTTCAGTCCCCGGTGGTGCATATGGGAATGGGACCTGAACTATTATGGACTTAGTTAGTTCCGCTTGGTTTCAACATTACTCAACATATGAGTCTGTTTGTTTGTTCCAGATCAAGGTGTTGTTATGACACCCAGCCCTGGGCCCTTAGCTCAACCTACATTTGGACAGAAACACCCTTTTGTTTTTCGACAGCGATATATCTAGCTTTAGTTCACATATGCATACATGCAAACTGGACGCCAGAACATCACAATATGGCGCACCTGAAAGAGTTGCTGAAGTTTGCAATCTTCGTTTTGGCATTCGTTGTCGTCTGGGAGTTCGCAGTTGCCGGTAAGTTCCAAGAACCTACGCCTGAGCGCAAGTTTATGCACAAGATACAAATCCATTCCCAGGTGCAATCCAAAAGCCGCCTGGAAGGTTACAGATCTCCGTTTAAATCGCAGGATTTTTTTGGGTCAACAGCTGTGATTGGCAGTCACCGTGGTTCGCACCGGACTACATACATACAAAGCGCAACAACCCCTGCCAAATGTAGTTGCTCGCTGTTGATCGCGGTTGTGCCCGGTGACCGCGGCCTGTGTGCGCTCTTTTTGCTTTGCTTGTTCATATATTACCTACTTCATGCTGTTATCAGCATACATTTGGTTAGCATTTAGATTCGTGCGGTCCTCAGTGAAAGATCATGAAATATACTGTACATGAACAACAAAGAAACAAAAAGCGCTCTCGGGCACAAGGCGCGGTCACCGGATCCAACCGCGGTGCACTGTGGTGGACTGCAGCAGACCGCGGTGGACCGGGGTTGCTGTACTTAGCGTGCAGTCCGGCACAAACCGCAGTGTTTGCCAGTTCCCGCGGTTTGGTCAAAAAATCCTGCGACTTCGAATTCTACCTGTACATAATACTTGGAGATCTGTAGCCCACAGGAGCCGATCCCTGAAACAATAACCAGAAGCTGTGTCTATGAAGTTAGATGTCACTGTTTCTTGTTTAGTCAAAGCTGCATGTCTATCTTTCGGTTTAGATTCAGGCCCGTTCACCACGCCAAATATTAAAACTCAAATTTTAATTCTTTTTGAGTTTTACTTTGCTTACTGTAAGTTTACTTACTTTACTTATGTTTTACTTTGACTATGTAGGTGTATATGTGGCACTCCTGCGCCTTTTTGCCAGATCTTGCAACCGACTGCGCTGGTGTGGGCAAACCGTACTTCATGTTCAATGGCGTGTGCTACATACTGAACGATCAGCCAATGAACTTCACAACAGCTGAAGCATCCTGTACCGCCCTGCCAAGGGGACATCTGGCCATTGTCAGCACCCAAGATCTCATCAATCATTTGCGCGACGTTTATGTGTCGGCTTTGGTAAGACGCGCATTCTTGCAAACGATAAAAAATCAGCATCTGGCCTGGCCGACCACTTTACGCCACGCTCATATCGTTTGCGAAAATTTCGGCTTACTTTAATGTGGTCGACCCAGATCGTCAACTCTCGTCGTCAACTGCAGCACTAGTATATATTGCCACGAGCGCACTGCTCGCACTCATTCAGGGCGGCTTTAGTTGGCGATTTGCGTCAACGACAACACAATCATCCAAAATATCCTCGATCGTACGTTTCTCGTACGTGGCGAGCATCACTGACTTGTCTCTGCAGGGCAACCCGGACCGGTTCTGGGTGTCGATTGTGCGTCAAACACCATCAACGCTCAACTACCAAGCCGACGGGATCGCGTCGCGTGTCGGTTGGTCCTTCAAATACAACGGACAGAACTATCCGATGCCAACGGGCAGCGAGGGTGAGTAACGAGCAAGGCAGAACTCTTGAGCAAGATATCGCCGCTGCGGGCCAAAATGACCCAAGTAACGTGGACCATTGCGCGAGGGCCTTTTCTTGTGGCCATATGTGATCGGCATTGCGATATTCGGTCATGTGATGTGAATAGCAGGCACTGGTGCTCGGCTGGCGTTCCCATCGAATCAGGGGAATTAATCTTAGGCCGTGTGATACAGACCACATTGCAGCAAGGGGCGGCCAAGCTGTATCGTTATTCCGCGCGACAACGGCAGTACAGGCACACTGTGAGGCCTTTGCTGGCAATCGCGCGGAGGGTTGGTCGCAAGGAGGGGATGGCCAGACAGCAAGCTGGATTGTGTCCATATTGTAAATCGCGCTACATTTTTGCGCTGCTATGTATTTGATGTTGCGCAGAGTGTTTGTTACTTCTGGAGTAAGATCAAATATCGGCATCAAATTGCGACCAGCTTCATGTCTCGGTCCGGATTGATGGAATGAGAGCCTCAACTTGAACTTGATGCCGATATATTTGATTTTGTTCCACAAGTGACCCTCCAGATTTCGCGACAATGCGCGTTTGCAAACAAAAAATGTGATGCTGCCCTTCATTTCCGCACACAATAAATTGTGTGACGTTCGACACACCCTTTAAACTGGGTCGGTCACGCTGGAAAGCACAATCTTGGTACCGTACAGTTGCGCATAGCACAATGTTTCCAGCACTGATTTACAGGGTTCGACAGCCACTGGGTGACACATACCAGCGATCACACGATAACGGCGCCGAACATAGCAAACGGACAGTGCGTCGACTACATCCATCGTCCGGCCATGAGTTTCTATTACGGACTGAACGATGACGAATGCACGCACACAGTCACCTGGATCAACACCCTGTGCGAATATCGTTAGTTTTTGTTGACGCACTCTGGATGTGTATTGTTGTTGTATGATTTTGATTGCGAACGGCTGCTTGTGCTATCGGTAGTGCCAGCCTTTTACAAAACTTAACTGTCTCGTCGATGAGCTCGTCGGAGGGCACGAAACGCGGCGCGGCGTTAAAGGTGCTGGTCAACAACCGATCGACTTCGTTTAATCTTGGGGGCAGTGCATAGAACAAAGGTGAGTACCGCGTACTCGACACTGACTTTTGGAGTCGATTGGTTGCTTCCTGATGTTTACGGCCGGGTTGAAGTTTGCCCTCAGTGAAAAATGCAAAAATTTTGCCGGGTTTCGTGGAAAGGACAATTCCGGCAACGTTTAATAATTTTAGAATATCAAGCACCAACGTTTGTTTCATTAGTATGATATACAGCTTTGCAGGAAACAGCTTGTATCCTGAAGGAGAAGTCATTTAGTTCCAAAAACCTGGTGTTTTTTGGTCACCGTTTTTTCTTCGCCGATAATTTTAAGCATCTGCGTTGACCAGCAAATGTAATAGGAACACAAAAATCCTCTAATTACTGTGTACATAACTTGTGCTTTTGAGTTCTTTGCACCAAATACAGCTAACGAAATAATTCGGACAACATGCGCAAGTCGGTCATTATGGGCGTGCGCGACCCCAAAAAAGACAAAACATTTTTGAGTGCTCGAATCTGCACGTTGTTTTTGAGGCGCGCGCTGATAATGACCGACTTGCACATGTTGTCCGAATTATTGTATTAGCTGTGTTTGGTGCAGAGAACTCAAAAGCACAGGTTATATACACAGTAATTAGAGGATTTTTGTGTCCGATCAACACATTTGCTGGTCAATCGCAGATGCTTAAAATTATCGGCGAAGAAAACGGCAACCAAAAAACACCAGGCTTTTGGAACTAAATGTTTTCCCACTTAGGATGCAAGCTGTTTCCTGCAAAGCCGTATATCATACCCGATGAAATAAATGTTTGTGCTTGATATTCTGAAATTTAACGTCGCCGTTAATTGTGCTTTCACGGGAAGCCGGCATAACTTTTGCATTTTTTCACTGAAGGGAAACTTCAACCTGGCCGTGAAACATCAGGAAGCAACGATCGACTCTCCAAGTCAGAGACGAGTAACACGATATCCCACTTTTCTTAATGTGCATTGCCCCCAAGATTAAGTGAGGCCGATGGGTTGTTGACCAGCAGCTTTAAAGGGCTCGGAATATACACCACCGTAAGAAGGGTAGCAGGGCATAGTGGCTACTTTCGGGAACGAAAAGCCCCTCTACCAAGCGACGGACAATCTCAAAGGCGCTTAAAATTCGTGCACGTCATAGCACTTTGCCCTGCTACTGAGGTCCCGCGCCTTTTAATGTCGTCGGAGCAGCGTTTGCCCACATTCCGTGACATTGCGCGCGACCACTGCCCATCTTTCATATCTAACGCTCAGGGATAGTGGGTGCTGTCTTGTGGACGTGCTTTGCACAAAAGATGATGGATCAATAACGATACGATTTAGCTTTGTGGGCACGAATTGCGTATCATTTTGGGATGTGCCGTGATTCTATACCAGTGACGCTATACAGTATACCATATAAGCAACGATGACAATGCGATCTGCAACTAGGTGTTGTTATTGCGCTATTAGTCTGGCGATAAATATTGCTTCTTACATTGTTTGTTTGCTTCAAAATGTTATGTATTTGTTTGTCAAACAAATATTATGAATTTCATCTGCATGTCAGATGGGCCGAGTGTCAACATGCAGCAAGTGACGAGCAAGGCCGGCTATCGAATGAAGGTCGTTGGTGTCATTTCGAATACAGTTCGCGAATTCGTCAATCTTTGCATCGCCGATTGCCACGACAACTGGCTGTGCGCCAGCATTGCGTACGTCTTCGGCTTATGATGCTGGGCGGGAATTCACCAGTAAAATGACAGCTTTTTTGGCTCGATTTATGTATCTCTATGTACGTGTGTCTGGACCACAATTTTTGTATAAGACACAGCACTGCGGAATGATTCTTACATAGCTGTGCTCTAAATTGAGCTTCGAATGTTCGGCTTCGGTCTCGTCTGAAGTCCTCGGGAAGACACATGAGAACTTGGGTTAACTCATGCATTGTGAATAGTGGTAAAATTGGTGAACTTCATTGAGAAGAGCAGACAACACAAAATATCGTACAATTTGCCATCATTCGGGAAAAAAATACAGGTTCAAAAATTCATTTTCCAGCTACAGCAGCTCGACCAAGGATTGTCGTCTGCAAATGAGCAATCACAACGAGGTGGCGTCACTGTACGAAACGGCCGCTGGCTATGAATTCTGGAGCAAGAGAGCTTAGAAAACTATGGAGCAATATCTAAACTTGGTGATTGTATTGGTCACGCCTGATTCTCGCGTTAAGGGTATTAAGAAGAACTTTGCTGGCCCCACTAATTTCGATATCAGATCCAATCATCATGTCGCTTTCAATGCCGTGCACACTGGATCTTTAAAAAGTCTTTTTTTGAGAAAAATGTCGACAATAAAAAATTTTTTAATCCAACCCTGCACACCTACATGTGAGCAAGGTTTAGCAAAAAAACGACGACGTTTATTCTTAAAAAAAAACGACGTTTTTTTCAAAAAAAAACGCCTGGGTCGTTTTTCGTTTTTTTAAATCCTGAATTTCCTTGATTTTCCCTGATTTTTTAGGGGAAAGTATCCTGAGTGTCAAGGAGAATCAATTTTTTGTACCATTTTTTTTTTCAAAAAATTTTTCGATCCAATTTTTTTTACTTGTCGAGATACGTCGATATACGGAGTTTGACTTTCAGTGATGACCCCGGCCAAAGTTGGTCCCATGATGCGGGTCTGAAATGGGATATTAACAACTCGCTAAGAAAGGGTTGAAACCCGTTTATTTTGCCTCAGAACACATCAATTTACTTCATTTAACCACGTTTTCTTCCCAACATGAGCGTTTCCAATTTTTCTGGGGGCGTATTTTAGTCTATATCGGCATTTTAAAAGAAAGGTTTTTTTTTTAAAAAAAAACGTTTTTGCCCAACCCTGCATGTAACTGGGTAGGCATTTATTTATCCATGCCCCAGACCCGAAAAGGAGTGATTCGATGTAATTGTCTAATTTCACACTATGGGTGGCATTTTCGAAACGGTGTAAAGCTCGGCTGGGTAAAGGCGCATGTCTAAGATTTGTCGAAAGCTCGGTCGGTGTCAGCTCAGTGTATATATTGAAACATTCCACGTTAACAGCAGGCAATGTTTCATGTTATACGCCGACCGAGCTTTCGATTGGGATTACCCCAACCTTTACACCCAACTCACCTTACACCGTTTGAGAACTATCACCCTATGTGCAGCTTTTTTGTGAGCATGCTACCCTAAACGCAAATAATTTCACCAAAAAAATCCCGTGCGCGATATCAAGAAAGCCATGCCATCACACCCTGCACCACCTTCAAAAGGTATGGTCTGCTGAATGTTCTCTACTCGGCCAGTGGATAGCAGTGGCGTATCACCTGTGCTTTATATGCACTTAGAACACATTATGTAACAAAAATACCCCTATTTTGTACTTGAGCGCTCATTTTTTATCCTGTTGGGTGAATTTGGCTGGAATAAAAAAAATTTTTTTTAAAAATGGGGTTCGAGTAAAAATTTTTTTATTAACCCCTGGCCGTACATAGTCAGTCGCACTGTAGTAAATTTCTAATAATTTCGTTGCCTCATACATTACTTTACAGACGCAGGGAAACTCCCGTTCGAAGTCGAAGCAGGCAACAAGCTCAACACACAGTGAACAAGCCACGCAGCTGACACACACAGTTTGTGTGACTGAAAAACATTCGAAACGCACACGAGCCAGCTGCGTGGCTTGTTGAATGTGTGTTTAGCTTGTTGCCAGCGTCGACATCGAACGGGAGTTTTCCTCTCATTAGTCAAACAATCTGTCTGTTGTCTGTCACGCACACGCACCTCACGGTAGTAGAAAAAAACGTCGGTATTTACTATTTTGAGGATCTTTACATACCATACATTGCTCACATACTTTAATGTGTGCCGTTGGTCCAATACATAAATACCGATAGTATGTACTTACATGGCGCAACAGTTCAACCAATCTTAAGACCTTTTATTGCATACCTCTGCTTGCATGCGGTGACACGTTACTGTGATTCCAAACTTGTCACAACGAATTTACCACTACACGCAGGCATTCATTTGATTGTTGATGGCATTCATCATTGTTGCGTAACATGAACTGGGTACTTTACGTTTTTTTAGATTTGAAAACTAGGAAATAGGAAATATTTCCTATTTACTATGTTGTTGTCTTTTTGAAACTAGGAAATAGGAAATTTTGTCACCGTGTCCCGACAACAAGCCTACTTTTAACACAACTGACGGTATATTTATTAGCCAAGCATGCATTGTGCATATACAGGCAACTCTCTCAAAACATTTTATTGAGCTGCGTTGCCGTTTGGTTCTGCTGATTGTGCCAAACATTTCCTATTTCCTAGTTTTGAAAAAATAACAAGGAAATAGGAAATAGGAAATACTTCCTAATTCCTATTTCCTAGTTTCGTCTCAAGTTTCCTAAAAAATAGTTTTAACAGGCGAAAGATTTCCTATTTCCTAGTTTTACGTAAGGCCGCCCTTACTGGGTAGCTCAGTTTGAAATATATGTTCTTCATGCACCTAGCAACGTGTATTCATATTCAGAACGATCTACATAACTTTACTCCTAAATTATTTAGTCTCTTATTTGCACGTGGACGTCAATTCGAGTGTGAATGAACACCTTATACATAATACATAAAATTCAGAGTAAAATGTCAATCAACGAAGTTTTTAAAAGCCGTCAGCGATGAAAAAAGAAGCAACACACATCCAACGTTAGAGGCTTTATGAGACCAATTACGCTGGCTTACGATGCTGGCTTGAACCCAAGCCCAACAAATTATTTTTGGCATCAAATCAGTCATGAGACAAACGCAAATCCACAGTTTGCAAAGTGCGGGGCTTGGGTACAGCATGTCATATTGCACAAATCAATGCTTTACGGCACACCGCAATAAATATATACATAGAACATTACAGCGACACCATGTGAGTAGACCAAATTTAGCACATATAGCGCCTCAAAATGGGTACCAAAAACAATCACACCAGCTGGATGACATAATATATGTAAGGGAGAGTGTACCTTCCAAAAGTTCAGCTACCGGCTTTTCACGATACAGCTAGCACAAGGTAACCAGCTTGGCAGCAAAGTCATGACAACAAGTGATGACAAGACTTTCGTACTACCGTACCGGAGTCACACAGCAAGGTTGTTGACAAAAACTTGTCATTATTTTCACATCAGTGGGGCTCTGAATCTGCCCGGCGGACGCGTATTTTCGGCCTGTGGTTTATTATAGTGGTACTGCCAGGCAGGTATACATCTGGTAAGCTGTGATTCATGCGAATTTTGTGGGTGTACAGTAGCTCTACTTTCCTCACCAAATGCAATGGTAGCGATAGCCAAGATAATGTGGTATTGGCATATCAAAGTATAAGGCCCTGCTGCTATGGTGCTGTCATCGTTAGTGATATGGAAATTACTCATTGTTTTGCTTGTTAAATGAGTCATTCGTCACAGCCAAGAGTTATGAAACAATCCACCACAAATAGAATCTGTTCTTAATTTGTTTGTGACAACAGCGCTGTGTGGTGCCACAAATGTGGCGCTGGTCATGGTGGCAAATTTGGTGCTTAGATACGAATGTGGCGCTTGGAAAGCTCCTAAGTTTGGCCAAAGTTCACAAAGAAATACAAAGGAGCCACAGTGATTACATCACAAAAGTGTTCGGTTGACCTTGATGATCAACTCAGAAAGCAACAATGTCAGCCAATTTCTGGCACATTGTGTAAAGAGCATGAATGTCGTGCCACTCTTCTGTAATCAAAGAGATTATCGAATTTAATAGCCGCCTAAGGATCTTTTTTTGTAGAAAAAAAAACGCTAAAATGACGTCCGAAGAGCAGATTTTATCCCGACTGCACGATTTTCGTCAACAAACGTTGGACTTGCACGCGCTCAGCGAGTATTTCACGCGATTCACGGTGTGCGCTGATACGGACATGGAGCTGAGATGCAGATACGAACCATCCAGCGCGCCAACGTGAGTTTGATTTTTTTGCGGTTTTTTTGTCGTAGTCTTTCCTAGTCTTCTGCTTTCGTTTCTTACCATAGACCCGGAGATGATGAACAGAACTGGACACAGGATCTCAGGTCGCTCTCAATGACACCAGAGGACAGTGGAGGAGATCTATAATGCTTTGCACCACAGCTTATTTTTTCTCTCTCACAAGTGATCTGGGGTTTCAATTCGCATTCAGTTTCAATTCAATTCGCACCACGCACATGCGCGGCTAATACATATGACCATGCATAATGAAACAAAAATAAATGGAAAAAGTGATAAGTTCCGTCACAGATTATTCCTGCAAATCGATGCCGGCACGACAAAGGTGACCGCCGAACAGGATGGAATGATCGGCATCAAACTGACGTCGGTGCTCGAATGGAACGACGGTGCAAGTTAGTGGAAATATTTCCGGATCAGCACCCAGCCACGCATAAATTTAGACGCTTTTGTTCATTTTTCAGATGTGTGTCTAATTGAAATGATCGGCCAGGGTTCCCGTTATCGCAACGACGCTGAATACAATCCCTTTGAGGTTTTTTTAGATATATTTTTTCACATTTCTAAACATATACCCTTTTGATGACGTGCTGGAGAAAGCCTTTTAATCATGAGAGGTTGACCATCCGAAACTGCGTTGTCTCAAGACCCGAACGCGTCTTTGTGTGCTGGGCGAGATCGGGGCGCTGCTGACGAACGTCAAGAAAGGACATCGGTTCGACACGCTGGATGAAAAACGTGAGTCGACTGTTGTTTCAGCAGATTTTCTGCATATATGTAATTTGTTTGTGATCGAGATCGATCTGAGATCTCCATTTATAATTGCATTCGCTGATGGGTGGCGCACCAGGTCATCGTCAGCACAAAATTGCGATATGGCCAACTGTGGACGACTTTACGTTGAGCAATACACCCTCTTTATACTGACGAAAGTATCGACCCCAAGATTCAAGATCTCTGTGCCCCTTCCTTTCTCAGTGGACTTGGACCACCGTCAACTATTGCAAATGCGTCAGTCGGCCTTGTCCGATCTGGCTGAGCTCGGCGAAGCATCCGGCAGTGACGAGACGTTGTCGAATAAAGCGCCATCGAGACGAACGTCGTTTGCCAATACGAGAGGACGCCTCTTCTCCAGCAGTTGGACGGGAAATGATGGTTGGTTTCGTGCTCATTGCTGCTGTCCCCTTTCCTTTTGTGCTCGCGAGGTCATCTGTGTCTGTTGTTTGGTGCGTTCGTCTCGCACTGATGATCACCTAACCAGGTCATCATCAGTCCTACCTGAACTGATCCTATGAGCACAGAATTCAAGATATTTCTTGACACACTGGGTACCTTGCACAGCTCACATCGATAACATCCGTTTCCTAATCTCTATATGTAATGGCTCTTTTATGTCGAAAACCTGGAATATTGATGACTGCTTTTGAAGGTTAAAGGATTGTTTTTCTTTATTAAAATCATACTTTTCAGTCGAGAACAACCACCCTCACTTCACCACCACCAGTGCCATCACCAGTAGTTCGTTTCCGCTCAACAAACTCACCACAACAATGTTCAGGGGCAGACAGCACCGATCTGGTAGCGTGAATCTGACCGATCCCGAAAATCCGTATCGTTTCAGAATGAGCAGTGGAGCGGACAGTATTGCTTGAAAAAACATATTTTTGTGTGTTTTTCTGGCTTACATACATGTCGTCAACCCACATGGTCGACTCTCGTCCTCAACTCAGCCCGGCCCAGGTGCCGTGCAGGGTTGAGCAAAAAAAAACGACGGCGTTTTTTCTTAAAAAAACGACGTTTTTTTCAAAAAAAACGCCTGGGTCGTTTTTCGTTTTTTCTAAATCCTGAATTTCCTTGATTTTCCCTGATTTTTTCAGGGAACGTACCCTGATTATCAAGGAAAATCAATTTTTTGTCCCATTTTTTTCAAAAAAATTTCGACCATTTTTTACTTTGTCGAGATACGTCGATATACGGAGTTTGACTTTCAGTGATGACCCCGGCCAAAAGTTTGTCCCATGATGCGGGTCTGATATGGGATCTTAAAGGTGGAGTTATACTTATCTATTTTGGGCTTGTAGACAATGAGGACAAATTTTTGTTATGATCATATTATTTTGTGGTAGAGTTGGGGCGCTAATTTCGACGAGCGTAAAAGTTGTACTGCTGCACCAAATGAACAACTTTTACGCTGGACGAAATTTGTGCTATAACTCTATCACAAATATGATCATAAAAAAATTTGTCCTTATTGTCTACAAGCCCAAAATGGACAAGTATAACTCCAGCTTTACAACTCGCTAGAAAAGGGTTGAAACACGTTTATTTTACCTCAGAACACATAGAATTACTTCATTTAACTACGTTTTCTTCCCAACATGAGCGTTTTCCAATTTTTTGGGGGCATATTTTGGTCATCTGGGCGTTTTAAAAAAACGTTTTTAAAAAAAACGATTTTTCGAGAAAAAACGTTTTTTGCCCAACCCTGGTGCCGTGTCGCCCAGCCACGCATTCAGGACTGCTTGTATAGACAACCATGAGTTGACGGTTTGAGTTGACGACCAAATATTCAGCCGTTTCTCTTTGTTTTGTTTTGGGTTGAATAAACACGCATTGTACAGGTTTAACATTTGCGAATCACATAATCCAACTGGAATTCATTTTGTACAAATCTCAGCAAAACTTCTGTGAAATGATATGGGTAGTGTTTTCATTGTTTTCTGTGGTCAAACATTTGCCAAAAAAATACTCAAATTTGCTCAGCAACGTGCAATATTATGATTATGATATTATTTAGGGATGCTGGTAATAATTCTGCTGTAAATACAAATATCGTGTATATGCTTTATGTATGTACAGTATGTGTACAGTTACAATAAAAATCCTTCGGGACAGTCAACCGTCTCAAAGCATGTCACCCGCCCGCCACATAAGAAAAACCAAAAGATCATATCAAGCTCGCTTTGCATTCACTAACTGAAAAAATAATCAATAAAGCACATCTTGATCGTGTGGGTCTACTACCTTTTCCTTCGAAGCACTGCTGCGAACGATACACGAAAAACCGGTTTCTCATTTCGGTTCTTGATTGGAAGTCTTCGATAAAACAGAACATTTGCGCATGTGCACAGCAAGACGTAAATGAAAGATGCACATGGAAAATACAAATCAATGCACGCACAAGAATCGTGTGCGGTTGTATGATTTTCATGTGCTGTGGTTTGCTCGTTTCTGTCGAGCAGTATTCTGTGCGGCATAAAATATTTTTTGTTTTCGCTTTCGGCGCTGCTTGCTGCTCTGCTGTCAAACACAACATTCTGATGTTTTTGTTTTGTTTTAAATCTTGCAATATTTTCATATCTTCTTTCAAGATTTGCAAGTGATCTAACAATATGGGTCTGCTCGAGGTCCGTTCGAATCGATACCTGATCTGGGCCACCGTGATCCTTCGCTATGGATTCAGCCACGCGATGAGCACTGCGTTCAGTGAGTTTGGATGAAATGGGGAATCATTTGGTCAGAATTGATGGGGTCTTGCTCAGACACGTTTTGCTCCAATTGCCGCCCGTGCGCGACTTCAAATTATGCAAACTGCAACAGAGTAAGGCATTTCGGTAAATCAAAATATCACATTTCCAGTCCCAATCATGCCCAAAATCCTTGCGCACGCCTGGGGCAACCGAAGTGAAGAGGCTCTTGTGCTTGACGAAAACAAATACGCACCGGAAGTGGGCATAGTGATGGGCATACAGGGACTCGCTAGGTTCTTGGTCAATTTGCTGATCGCTAATTGGCTATATGTCAGGTTGGCTATATTCTTTGGGATTTAATGGGGCCTCTGACAGCTGTATGCTGTGAATTTCCAACTGTGACAGCCAGGGTTGTTTAAAAAAAAGTGGTTAATTAAAAAAATTTAAAAAAAATTTTTTTTTGAAACTCAGATTTTGCTTTTTTTAATAAAAAAAGAGTTGCCCAAAATGGGCTGAAATGTCCAAAAATAGCCTTTTTCGAGGCAAAAAATTGGCACTTTTTTCTGTGGACGGGACAATTTTTCCAAAATCGCGCCTGCGGCGCCCTGTATTGTCCCCAAATCCGTACAGGTATGCGCGGGGATGGTCTTAGTGATGTGGTACCGATAATGTGCTACTGCATGCTACCACACATGTACTGTATATATGCAGGTATGGGGCAAAACCGGGCGCGCGAAGTCGATCTGACACGCAAAATTTGTGCTGTAATCGATATTTTGGTTGTCGTATATCATGGCATTATATGCATTAAAATACGTTGTACGGCATGCTACAACACATCAGAGTAACATCGTTAGTCAACATCAACCTCAGTGTGTCATCACACAAGTTGGGTCTCAGGCGAAAATTTTTCAATTTTTGAAAAATATGTTGCATCGATTTCATTTATCCTGAAGCGTCGTTTGCAACACTTTTTCTAAAAAAAATTTTCGTCGAAAAAAAATCAGAAAATTTTTTTTTAAAAGCACGTTAGTAAAATTTTTTTCAACCCTGGTGACAGCTGTATGTTGTGAAACCGGGAAAAGCTGCTTTGCACACTTGCGATACCGACACCGACACTACCTTGTACAATGAACACGCAGCTAAAAATCGTCTCCCACATTTCAGGTTGGGCAACCTTGGCGTTCACTTAATGTCATGCGTTGTGATTGGAATCGCTGGCGCAGGTGGAGCTAGTGCTTTGACTGCTTTATACCTATAATGTTGTTGTTAATTTGAGCTGTTGCAAAGATTGAGTTTCCAGTTTTCTCCGTGAGCATGTTATGTGGCGACGATTATGTCTACGGCATGCTGATGCTGGGACGAATACTCCACGGCATTGGGCATGGTGTCGGCACTGTGGGAGGTTGGTTGGCTGATGTTTCATACTATGGACGTAATTCGGGGCACCACAATCACGCGGCCACCCTAAAATGTTTGAGGTGCATCGTGTCACCGCCGTACGGTGGAAGCGAACAACTTAGAAGTCCTGCCTTCAGCCTTAGCCTATCATCGGGCAAAAGTAGAAAACTGTTCAACTATGCGACTTCTGAACCGTGCACCAACAATTTAATCTTTTTAAAGGAGCGAGCTTGTGAAGCCCCAGCAATTCTTGTTTTTATGGTGGTGTGCAACAAAATGAAAGCGAATCACAATGCGCAGTGTAGATACTTTCACGTAATAAACCCAGTTATTTCTATCAGTCTACAAAACGGTCACGCTGCTCTTCCCCGACAAACGAGCTTATGGGTTCGCTGTTGCGCTATTATTTGGCTCAATGCAGGTGTGTGATCCTTTGCGTGTTTTGACCACTGTGAAGTTCAGCCCAGTACCCAACACTAATTTTTTTAGGTCGGCTACATCCTAGCGCCGGCTTATGGCACGGCGACGTTCTTCTTCGTGGTTTCCGAAACGGGAGATGTGGACATCTACATGACGTTTGGCATATTGACCGCATGGTTCATTGTGTTCAGCGGTTAGTGCAATATGAGGCATGTGCAACAACAGCATCACAATAAACCACAATCAGCGGACCAAGTTAAAATAGCTTGGTGAGCTGATATCGGTAAAATTTGGGTTCCGGGGGTAATTTGGATCATTGAATTCGAAGCCGAAATCCATTTGGTTACGTGATCCTCTCCTCAAAGTTGCTTACAGGGGGAAGCAAAGCTTTTCTTCAATTTTGCAGTGCTCACCGCCGCGTTGGTCTGGCCGACCGACACCGACGAGCTGGCGGAGCACAAATCGATTCTGGTGCTTTTGAAGAAACAGAACGCGCCACTGCTAATTGTGATGGGCATATTAGCCGTGACCAACATGTCCATACAGACACTGCACGCGTTGCTGCCGATGCACATGGAGAACACGAATGCGACGACAAATGATTGGCAAACTTGTAAGTCCTGTCCGACATATATACGATATGTTCAGTGGCGGTGGGCTTTGTTTGTACCCGTTGTGCGACCGGTTTACTGCCCGGACCCAATCTGCTCTATTTATGACCAGATTTATTACCTTTTGTAAAAGCTGTGAGACGGTGCTTCTAGGTGGTGGTTTTTGGCAGTGTACCGCAACATTGAGTTGGACAAATAATCAAAGACGGCTATTCCAAAAAACCCCAGTTTCTATTTTTAGCCTTCATCTTTGTGCCCGACGCATTCCTGTACGTTGTCGGTCTGATGGCAGTGGCATATCTGGCCACAACACTGGCCACCTGGGTGACGGCCTTCATCGCCATCTCGATCAATATTTGTGCGCTCGTGGCCGTAAGTGATTTTCCGCCAAATTTAAATTCGTTTTCTTGTTGTTTTTTTTAAAAACACTTGGTCATCTCTACGATTACATGTTGTGCTTTCAGACATCGTTCTGTCCAACCTTCTACTGGTACTTTATTCCGGACGCAGTGATCGGATTCACAGGAGGTGTGTGGGTGTGTAACTTATATATTTTGCTACCTGAAAGTTGACAAGTTTTTGAATCCTCAATCTTTAATCTTGAAGTTAATCATGCCTGTTTGTGCAATCACAGTTTAGTTTCACGGGAACAAGTTTTTAAGTTAGTCAAAACCAGGGCTTCCAAACTATAGGGACGCCCTGATGGTGATCCGATCCGACACACTCTCCAATACCATATGAAATGAAATCCCTTGATTGAGAATCACAAAACCGTAACAAAAACAACTGGTGCAGGTATCGCCGACCAAGTGGCTCTGATCTCGCTGAAAGAGTTCCTCAAGATTCGTTCGCACGAAGTGCATGGCCCGGCATTCGCTCTCTACGGAACGGTCTACTATTTGGGATGGTTCCTGGGTTTGTTCTTAATTGACATTTCATTCATCATCACGGTCCGTATCTCGGCGTGTAACACTTCTTGACATAATGTATGTTAGTTCATTTCTCTGATTGATTGCTGAAATGCCCCAACTTGCAGGTCCCACAGTCGGTGGCTTGATTATGGGGTGGACCAACTACAAAATGTGAGTTTAGAGATGAATATTTTGTCAAAATTCAGATTTCGGATAACTGGGGGTCACATGGCCATGAAAAATGGTCGGCGCAAGTCTTCCTACACAGTCCGTTGACGCTTGTTAACTGGGGCTTCGGCTCACGCAGTTCACAGGAAAAATAAAAAAGTTAAACAGGAACAAACTGGAACAAACTGGAACAAGCGAAAAATATAAAAAGGAACAAACTGGAACAAACGGAAACAAACTGGAACAACAGAATGTGTTTGTTCCCGTTTGTTCCAGTTTGTTCCAGTTTGTTCCTGTTTATCCTTTTTATCCGAAATGCACTGGTCAGGTGGAACCATAATCGTAATATAGGACAAAATTGCCCACAGGTTGAAGTGACCTCCATACATGTGCGAGCGACTGAATATCCCAACGATGTGTGGTGAACTGGGGGTACCAATGTAACATGGGACGGAATTGCCCCAGGTGGCAGGATAACCTCCATGCACGTGCGAGAGACTGAATATCCCAACTATGTGCGGGGATCTGGGAGTACAAATGTAATATGGGGCGGAATTGCCCCAGGTGTCAGGATAACCTCCATGCATGTGCGGGAGACTGAATATCCCAACTATGTGTGGTGAACTGGGGGTACCAATGTAATATGGGACGGAATTGCCCAAAGTGGCAAGATGACCTCTATACATGTGCGAGCGACTGAATATCCCAACTATAAGCGGGGATCTGGGAGTACAAATGCAATATGGGACGGAATTGCCCCAGGTGGCAGGATAACTTCCATGCATGTGCGGGAGACTGAATATCCCAACTATGTGTGGTAAACTGGGGGTACCAATGTAATATGGGACGGAATTGCCCAAAGTGGCAAGATGACCGCTATACATGTGCGAGCGACTGAATATCCCAACCATGAGCGGGGATCGGGGAGTACAAATGCAATATGGGACGGAATTGCCCCTGGTGGCAGGATAAACTCCATGCATGTGCGGGAGACTGAATATCCAAACTATGTGCGGGGATCTAGGAGTACAAATGTAACATGGGACGGAATTGCCCCAGGTGGCAGGATAACCTCAATACATGTGCGAGCGACTGAATATCCCAACTATGTGCGGGGATCTGGGAGCACAAATGTAATATGGGGCGGAATTGCTCCAGATGGTGATATGACTATCATACACGAGTGAGCGACTGACTTTTTATGCACACAAAAACGTCGTGACATGGTAGTGAAGCTGACAGACACACGGTGAGCAACTTTGGTCTCCTCACATGCTGTATACCCACGGCATCATTTACAAATTTTCGAAGGCAGAGCCAACTTAAGCTTTCAGTTTGTGTGTTTATGCACACAAAAACGTCGTGAAACGGCAGTAAAGCTGTCGGACAAGCGCTGAGCAACTTAGGTCTCCTCACACAAACCCACGACATCATTTACCATTTTACGAAGGCAGAGCCAACGTAAGCTTGCAGTCTGTGCGTTTATGCACACAAAAACGTCGTGAAATGGCAGTGAAGCCGTCAGACGCACGGTAAGCAACTTAGGTCTGCTCACACATAACCATGACATCATTTACCATTTTTCAAAGGCAAAGTCAACGGAAGCCTTTAATTTGTGTGTTTGTGCACACAAAAACGTCGTGAAATGGCAGTGAAGCTGTCAGACGCACGGTAAGCAACTTAGGTCTCCTCACGCGTAACTACGGCATCATTTACCATTTTTCAAAGGCAAAGTCAACGGAAGCCTTTAATTTGTATGTTTATGCACACAAAAACGTCGTGAAATGACAGTGAAGCTGTCAGATACAGGCTAAGCAACTTAGGTCTGCTCACACATAACCGCGGCATCATTTACGATCTCACGAAGGCAGGGCCAACTTAAACTTTCAGTTTGTGTGTTTGTGCACACAAAAACGTCGTGAAATGGCAGTGAAGCTGTCAGACACGCGGCAATCAACTTAGGTCTGCTCACACATAACCGTGACATTATTTACCATGTTACGAGGGCAGAGCCAACGGAAGGTTTTTATTTGTGTGTTTATGCACACAAAAACGTCGTGAAATGGCAGTGAAGCTGTCAGACGCACGGCATGCAACTTAGGTCTCCTCACGCGTAACTACGGCATCAGTTACCATTTTTCAAAGGCAAAGTCAACGGAAGCCTTTAATTTTGTGTGTTTATGCACACAAAAATGTCGTGAAATGGCAGTGAAGCTGTCAGACGCACGGTAAGCAACTTATGTCTGCTCACACATAACCGCGGCATCATTTACCATGTTACGAAGGCAGGGCCAACTTAAACTTTCAGTTTATGTGTTTGTGCACACAAAAACGTCGTGAAATGGCAATGAAGTTGTCAGACGCATGGCAAGCAACTTAGGTCTGCTCACACGTAACCACAGCATCATTTACGATTTTACGAAGGCAGGGCTAACGGAAGCTTTTAGTTTGTGTGTTTGTGCACACAAAAACGTCGTGAAATGGCAGTGAAGCTGTCAGACGCACGGCAAGCAACTTAGGTCTGCTCACACGTAACCACGGCATCATTTACGAAGGCAGAGCTAACGGAAGCTTTTAGTTTGCGTGCTCGTGCACACAAAAACGTCGTGAAATGGCAGTGAAGCTGTCAGATACAGGCTAAGCAACTTAGGTCTGCTTCCATATAACCACGGCATCATTTACGATCTTACGAAGGCAGGGCCAACCGTAAACCAACCTTTCAGTTTGTGTGTTTGTGCACACAAAAACGTCGTGAAATGGCACTGAAGCTGTCAGACGCACGGCAAGCAACTTAGGTCTGCTCACACGTAACCACGGCATCATTTACGAAGGCAGAGCTAACGGAAGCTTTTAGTTTGTGTGCTTGTGC
>JASAMV010005340.1:0-15561 GCA_030248065.1 Rhynchonema sp. JSB1_4
TGTTTCATTTTGGTGCTCACTTTGTTCTCGTATTCGATGCGTTGAGGTGTTTCGACACATGTAACCTTCTTCATGATGACATCCGGTACGTCCTCTGTTTGTACGACTTTCTTCATTTTGTTCTTCTTTGGTTTGTAGATCACACCCGGACGAGCACCGCAGTAACACTGTTCCATGTTGCAATTCATGCAACCGCCGTCATCGCTCTCCGAATCACTTGTGTCATCGCCTTGTGTCGATGCCGGTGCAGTCTTTTTGAGATTGGACGAACCAGCGTTGGATGGCATGATGACCTGTTGCTGCGGCTGTTGCTGTCGTAGTCGTTGTTGTTTGGCGGGACATTGTGGTGCCAAATGCGATGGATCACCACATTCGAAGCACTTACGACCTCCACTCGGTGTCGCACCCGTCGTAGGTCCACGTTGGTATGCATTGTCCCTCACTTCACCCCGTCTCTCTGGTTGGTGCGGCCGCTGTTGTTGATGTTGCGATGCATTCTCAGGACATTCAAACGACCTATGTCCCGGCTTCTTGCAGCTGAAGCATGTGTACGGTCGCCCATTCGAACTCAGTCCCTGCCTCTGCTGCTGCTGTTGATGACCGCCTCTATATGTACTTTGCTGTTGATACATGTTGCGTTGGCCGCCTCGTCCGTAGCCACTGTTGTTGTTCGTGTTCGAGTTGTTCGCCCATTGACTGTTGTTCTGGCTCCAATTGTTGTAACCCTGCCTCGGCTGGTTGTTGGCGAAGCCACCACGTCCGATGTTGCGACCTCGGTTCGGTGTCTCGTTGATGTTTCCACGGATCGCATTCTCATGTGCTGTCTTCGCAGGATTCAACTTCGCATCCGTCAACTTGACACCAATGCTCTCTTTAGCCATTATGAATGCTCGCAATGCTGACACCATCTCCGTAATGTTCATCATGTCGATACGGTTGACTGCCAGATGAGACTTGAAACGTTCCGGCAAGCCTTGACGAAACATCAAAGCTGCGTGCTCAGCGAATTGCTTTGCCTGAGCTTGAGGGAACAGTTTGGCCGTGAATGTGTTGACTCGCTGTAGATATGTATCGATCGTATCTTTTTCGGCCACCCAAGTCAGTTGCGACATCTGTAGATCGGCTGTGTATGCATGCGTGTCGGCTCCCAGTGACTTCGACAGTTCCTGTACAGCTTTGTAGTAATGGAATCTGTTCGACCCCAGTGCATTCCACAACATTTTCACTCTGTACCCAACAGCATGTACAGTACAAACGCTGCCTCTTCGGTCGTGGTCGCTCCAACATTGCCACACAGCTCACGTGCTTGCCGTTCAAATGCCGTGAAGTGCAATTTTCCTTCAACACCGTGATATACCTGCGCAGCGCCGACCTTTTTGTAACACGCGATGTTTTTATTCAGTTCGATTTTTCGACTGGTCGGAATCGTCCATGTTGACTGTGCTGATGTTTCAGTTGACTCAAGCCTTGATTGATCAGGGTTCGGGTCCGTTGGGTCGAAGGCTTCGATCGGTGTATGACGTGAAGCTTGGTCGTTGATGCCTGTCGTTGCCGAACTGTCACGCACCTGACTGCGTGTCACCTCATGTTCCCTCATGTGACCACTAGCCGGAGTATTCACCGATGTATGTTGCTGATGTTGTCCGAAATTCGTAACGTTGGTTGGATTCACGTAGTCTGCTGTTCGAGGGGGTGGTGTGCCGCCGTACTCATCGGTAAATATGACGCGAGGATGACCATGGCTTCCATTACACGTTGGACAATAACACGGGCTCCTATCCGGCAGCAGCCAATACTGACCAGGTGTGTTCGTAGGTAGACGTAGACCAGTCGCTTCCTCACTCGCCGGTGTTTGCTGTGCAGCTGGGGCCCCTGTTGAAACATGTACACTCCTTGAAACATCGCCCGGCGTACCACCAACTTGCATAGATGGACTTGATCGGGAAGGCTGTGTAGTACAACGCTGCTGCAAAACACCATTTGTGTCACGACTATGGTAGGTCTGTGCCATTTCCCCCACATCAGACCGGCCATGCTGATCTGCGCCTGCAATGGTGACCCGTTGGTTCGATGCCGTTGTCCGTGAATGTTGTTGATGTTGTTGCACATTTGGGCCACCCTGTGCACTAGGTGCCTCATTTTCATCGTCCGAATCGAGCGAACTCAACTGTTGCTGACCCTGAGTCCCTTGACGTTCAGGCAACGTTGGCGGTGGTTCGATAGCACCAGCTGTACCCAGCCCGTCACGTCCCTGCACGATGCGGAGGAATCGAAATGTCACTTCATCGATGTTTCGCAGACCCAACTCCTCGCCGAAGAACTTCAAGATGTCAAATTGATGCACCACCCAGTTCGTCATGTCGTCGAAGTTCATGTTGCAGTACTTTGGGCTGGTCACCAAGTAGTTTTGGAATCGGCACACAGTCAACGGATCGTGGTTTTGCCATTCGGCCACGTTCAATTTGATGAATCCGTTCTGCAGTGGTTGCATAATCATATGCGGCACAACTTCTCCTCGAGCACGGGCCTCTGGTGTGTCCAAACTCGGTACTGCCATTGTCAGTATGGGTTCTTCGCGCTGCTGTCGCTCGCTGACGTCATGCTGTACCGGACGATGTACGATAGGCGTGGGCTGTACGAAGTTTTGTTGCGTCGTGTGAGCCGCAATAGGAGTTGGCTGTGCGGCATCCATGGCGAAATTTTGATGCTCAATACTCATATCCGACGTTGACATTTGTGCTGCCTGCTGCTGTGCTGGTGCTGGCAAGAGCTGTAGTTGCTGTCCATGCTGAGTCTGTGCCGGCGGATGTGGTGTTGACGTCGTTGGGCCGTTCACAGTACTCGCTGGATGTTGATTGTACGTCGCCAGTTGATTATGCAGCCTTGCAACATCAGGATTCCCCTGCGCCGACGCCTGGATCTCCTGTCTGTTTTCGTCCAAACATGGGTGCTGCCTCGTTGACCTGGTATTCACTCCACCGCCTCTAGAAGTACTGGCTGCACCTCGATCCTGACTCGATGTTGACGCTGCAGTCGCCTGTGGTCGCTGAATTGGATGTCGACCAAACGGAGATAATCCATGCAGGATATTCGCAGCTATTTGCCGTAGACCCATATTAATTGTCGGGCAATCCTGGCTCCGATGTTCCGTTGACTGACAGTAGGTGCACGCTGGTCGCTGGTCAGGTCGGTCACCGTCACTGGTGTTAGTTGCCATGTTGACTGCCGAATACACACCAACACACAAACAAACAACACTAAAGCAGACAAAACCCACGTAGGTTTTGTGGTCGGTGACGAAGCAGATGAAATTAGACGTAGACAGTGGATGACGTCACGACACGATGCCTGTTGCGTTGCTTTTGAGGCGCTGATTCTGTTGTAGGTCACCGAAAATGTCACTCTGCAGGTCCACTCGACGGTCGCACAAAACAAACAAGACACAAAATACGATAAAAATCACTGATCTTGGCACAATTGATCTTTATTTCACACGTGCCAAGCTTTATTCACACACAAATATCGATATATTGAAGATCAGGACGCGTTGACCGATGCTCAGCACGGGAAGGAAATGTTCTGCAGAAATCCCGGAAAAATCGAATTTTTGTCGAAAATGGTCCAAATCGCTCCAAACCTTTTACAAACGCTCTCGGAAAAATTGAAGACTGCTGTACTCCAAGCGTCAAAGAAACACGATCACTTTTACTGGCCGTTAACGCTGAAAAACTGAGACCAAAAGTTGACTTTTTTGTCCAATTTGCGAAGTGGTCGGAAATCGTCGATATTGAAGATGCTGCAATGAATCGGATATCCACTTGTAGAGCGTCCCACGGCGGTTCTTTTCATGTGTCGTTGCTGTCTCCACTTTGTCACAACACAACACAATCACCTTGACAAAGTTCACAAAATCCTTAACTATGGGGAATCCCCCCAGACGAGATATAACAATTTTTATTTTTATTAAAACTGCAGCAATTCACACGGACGTTATATTTTATTTGTAGTACTTGTTATAAGGTACGATGTCGAATCGAATTCCAAACCGCAGATAGCAGTAGAAAGTTGAACTGACCCTTCAAAGGTCTAAAAATGGTCCAAAATCGTCAAAAAACCGTCTTTCAAACTTTCTGCTCAGCTGATGTTTCAAAATGCCAATGTCGTGTCGCTGTCGGTCTGGAAAGTTGCGCTGGCGTCTGGTGGTTGTAGCGATGCCCCACACGTGTGCCGTTCGCGTCGCAGCACTGCCGAAAAATCTCCTCCAAAAATCGTCACTTTTTCAAAATCTCTCCACTTTCGCACTTCGGCGGCCAAAAACTATGTCGAAAAAATCCGGAAAAAAATGGGCAGAGTTCTGCCTAGAAAAATTGGGTAGAGTTCTCCCAAAAACGCGTCAGCAGACCGCCGGGAACGCTTTCCCGTACTCCTCCTTCGACCCCAGACAATCTCACTTTTTACTCTCAGACGGCTGGTGAAGCGATGTTTTTGCGTTGTTTTGTCGTTGATGGTCGGCGGATGGTCGTGATGCGCTGGTTTGCAGATGAAGAACGTCGAGGCCCGGGCTTCCAACAACTGGCACCTAGCACTCGCACAGCCTGGTCCAGACCTTCGGCGGTCCAGACCCTAATGCCGTCTCTGAGTACTCAAGTACCAGCTGTCAGAGCTGGCAGGGGGCTGCTGGCGGTCGGGGCGGCGGCTGTAGGCGCTGTTGTTGTTGTCGTTGATGTCGTAGTTGTTGAATGCGGAGTCGGCGACGAAGCCTCAATGAGAGAAAAGGCGTTAGATGCGTTGAAAAATTCCAAAAAATTCCCCAAAAATCACCCCCACACTCTACAAAACACCACTCCTTCGTCGTCTGTTGCGCTGCAAGTTGTCCAGTCGATGTCGAGGCTCACCACATGTGAACCAGCGGCTCGTACGCGGTTCCAAATCGACCAATCACACACGAAATACCGAAGAAATGTAATAGATAATACCGATGATATTGAGAATACGGCGTAGGGAGCTGTCGGACAAGCCGACAGCTGGATTTGCTCCTTTCTCAATTCAACGAAGGAACTCCACGGCGGTTTACGTTGTTAGTTTTACGCAATATAATTGATGAATGAATGAAATAACAGTTGAACACAAAGCGCAGCGGGCGCTAACGAGCAAACACGACGACTCCCGAAAACCTAAAAAAACGCAATGCAAGAGAACAAGAATCTGGCGGAGGAACAAAATATTAGCACGAAAACACATGATACCTAGAAAAACGATAGAAAATGGGGCTTTTACCAAATCGCAGGATCACAGATGCACTTAAGTGCCAATTTACTGCTTTGTGCGGAACAGTTCCTTCTCGTAAAACTTGCCTTCAAGATCTTGCCCTGAAACATCTTTCAAAATATATCGTCGGTATCAGTAAAATTAAGACCAAGCCCCAACAAAAGACCAACCCCCTTTTTGTGTGCAGCGTGTAGCTGGCAAACTATTCTAAACATTCACCAAAAATTTTGTCTCAAAACGCTATGTACATTGAGTTACAGCATGTTGAAAACACCTGCTAGTCCCCGTTGGGGGTTGGTCTAGTTTCTTATTTTTGAAAAAGAAAACCAAGTTGGTTGGCGGAGGAATTTTCGCGGACAAAAAAGACCAAGCCCCAAAGCACAACCCCAACACACACACACACACACACACACACACACACACACACACACACACACACACACACACACACACACACACACACACACACACACACACACACACACACACACACACACACACACACACACACACACACACACACACACACACACACACACACACACACACACACACACACACACACACACACACACACACACACACACACACACACACACACACACACACACACACACACACAAGATTGCTTCAGCACATGAGTTGTTCCCCAGCTGTGTGTGTGTTGTATTAGGGACTTTACGCTCTCTCGGTAAGTGCGTCGCTGCTGGCCCGATCATTACGTTTATAATGTATCGTAAGGCGGCTTGGCTGTCGGCGTCTTTAGCACAGTGGCAAGCATATCTGACTGTGGTTGTGAGAGCCACGAGTTCGAAGCTTCTCACAGACAAGCTTTTTGATGTTTTTCTTTATGTTTTCAATGTGTAAATATCAATGATTTCAACAAACAGAAACCAATCGCTTCACACCCGACGTTTGCTTCAAAATACAATCAGAAAAACCCGGCCCAAAAAATCGGGCCGGATAGGACCGGGCTGACTTTTTTTGAATCCGTCCATGCCGGACCGAGGTAACCCGATTCCCACCTCTGTAACAAGCATTTTGAATGATAATGCTGCATTTAACACGTTTTCATGAACCCCGTATTGAATCATTTTCAAGCAGGCGAAAAATAAATGGCAGAGAAAATGGGGGTTGGACTATTTTTCGGTTTTCAACTGCTCCGCCAAGGGGCTTGGTCTATATTTATTTTTTTGTGAACTAAAACCAACCGACAAATAGCTTTGTTTTTGCTTGGATATGATGTTTCAAAGTCCACTTTTGTTTCTATGATGATCAGCAAGCTCCCTTACGTTGCCATGCCAAACATCAGCCTACCGAACCAAACCGTGTTGGAAATGCGGTCAGGCCAACTTCAAACGCTTTTTTCTAGAAAAAGTGGTTTTGGGGGTTGGTCTTATTTTTACTGATACCGACGATATAGAGGTGGGTCATGTTTCAAGACCTTGGAAATTGTGAAAATCTCGTCTGTATAGTTTTTGGTGAATGCGCGATCAAATGCACCTTTCTCTTTTTCTATTCGCACTTTATCATCAACACTGTAACGTGGCTTGACTTTTTGTTTGGTCCCTTTCAGACGACTTTTCAGAATTTCAATTTCGTTTCCTGCGTTAATGGAAACTGGTGTACGACGCATTATGCGGTGATAACTGTTGTTCAGGGCGTTACATATGTTTTGTAGCGCATCAATGTAACGGAATGTATTATTATCGGTCAGATAAGCATGAATGCGCCGCTTCAAGGTTTTTATTCGGCGTTCTACTATAGCTGCGTGAAATTTACTGGTTCTCAGCACAATGTGCTCAATACCTCTGTCAGCCAGTAACTGTTTGACGGGACCCAAGAACTCGGTGCTTGCATCCGTACAAATTGAGAGCACCGTTTGTCTCGTGTTGTCAAGAATACTCTTGAGTGCGGGTGCTATTGTTTCGGGGTGTTTGTCTCGTAAAGGCCTCACCCAAAGGAATCGTGAAAAACAGCATATCACACAAAGTAAATATTTGACGTCGTCGTTCCACTGAGCAAGTTTTATCATGTGCGCTGTGTCACATTGTAGCGTATGGTCAATGCCGAAAGCGAAAGTTTTAGTTCTGCGAAATTTATGACGTTTTGGTTTATGGAGGGTATACGTGGGTTGTCGTTCGAGAAAATCCTCGACATTTTTTTGTGTTATGAGCGGATTGTGGGATTTTGCTTGGCGCAATATGGGTGATTGGCCAGCATACCGAGTGGGACCACTATAATACAATCTTTTCAGCAATTTTTGCATTATTCTTGTTCAGAGTACTGTTTCGTTCGCCTCATGCGGTGACGAGTTTTTGGTGTACGAGGCGTGGTTGGCCTGTCCCAGTTGGCGGGTTGGTACGTGATTTTTGACCTGATACTAAATGGTTGAGAATATCCCATCGATTTGTTGATGGCACAGCTTCACCCTTGACAATCAGGCGATCCGAGTCGTCAAATAAGTCGCCAATATAAGCTTGTAGCTGCTCAGCAGCACGTTTGCCTCTTTTTGTCGGTATGAGATGATACGAGGGTTTTTCCTCTGGTCGTTGTGGTTTGTGCTCAGCTTCGAGCATGGGGGTACGGTAATTTTTGTTCGACTCAGATATCATTACGTGGCTGCCTAAAACCTGATTATAAAGTTTCAGCTTTTCGTCAGAGGGCATATTTGAGCGTAAAATCGTTTGCATTTCAAGATCCAATTTTGATAACAAAGGCGCCGCCGGGCTAGGACCGAGACTTTTTGGGTACAAGTACCATTTGGACACGTCACCCATCGTTCAGTAACTCCAAAGCCGGGTATATGATAAGTTTGATGAAACTTTTTTTGGCTTTAGCAAGTAATTTTCGTTTCCTGTTCAGCGACACATTTGGGTTAGCCAATGTCCTGACCAATTTCCGGAACTTTTTCAGTTTTCTGAGAATTGCTGGTTCCAGTTGTAAACTGGACCGCATGACGTTAATGGAAATGTCACTCACGCACTTTATTTGGTCATCAGTAGCGTTGTTAATGGTGGACTTTCGCTTCTTGCTCGCACCGGCAAGTAACTCCAGGAAAAGTTTATTTCGTTTCAGACGTTTAATACCCATTGTTACATATAACAAATTTGTGGCACTTCAGTAATGTTTGAGCGCAATCTGAATCTGTCGGGTGTTTCTAGTGAACAATCGACGAATAAATGAGAGTAATTATTTTCAGTTGCCAGCTCATAAGCTCTCAGAATTTTATTGTAATTTCTGGATATTTGGCGTGCCACCACGTTAATGGATGAAACATCACTTGGCGATTTGAGAAAAAAGAACCCGGACGCATTTAGCCGCAAAACTCGTAAACTTTTGTGAAAAAGTTGTTGAGTTGTTATACACACGCTGCAATCAAGATGATGGCTTAGCCGAATAAACCATTCACTGGCTTGGTCTAACTGACTCAATTGGTCGTCTATGACAATAAATGGTGGACGTGATTCGGCATTTTCTATCAGGCGCTGATCTGGAAAGCCTTCCATCAAAACGACTCTGGGATCACATTTTAAGCTTTCATACTGGTCAGGTTGGCCTTTATAGCATACCAATATCAATGCGGGCCTGCGATCGAAAATGATATCACAAAACGTCACCAAATTTTTGCACAGCACTGATTTCCCGCTACAAGATGACCCATGCACAATGAGTCTGGCTGGTACTTTTATACGTGCGTCAAAACTTTCCTTGCACTGACTTGCAAAAGAACTCAACGTATGTAATTGGTATCACACATGGGTGGTGTGAAAAAGTGAGGCCGAACAGAATGCACACAAAACTAAGTCCCACAGCAAAGAAAGCTATTAGAAAGACACGTTGCGCCATTTTTATTATTTGAATGTGTGAAAACGTTAATGGTTGCTGAGAACAGATTTCAAATGAGACACACAATTATTCATCTCGCTTTCAGATTTTATGTTTTTCAATAAAAACTTGCCAGTACTGAATAGAACCACTGTCACATGATTTATGCGCATCATGCCTCCATTAAATATTTCGGGATTGAATTGAACAATTCTGAGATTATTCAACTTGTTCAGGTCAAGCACACGCCCCAGGCTCCCTACATACACCATGTTGCATACAGTTAGCGTTGATTTTGTCTCAGGTTTTATATAGACCCCACATTTTGTGTTCAGTGCCGCCAGCATGAAAGTGAAAGCGTCCTGCGCCTGCTTTTCAATCCATTAATCACGAAACTTCCGTTTCTGAATAGCATAAAGGTACCCAAATGAGTTTTCCAACGCACCATTTGGAACTTTTTTGGTTCGTAAACCCCCATCAGTGCATCAGCGCACATCTTTAAATCCAGTTCGGTTTTCAAAGTTCCCTTGACGACAACGTTTGTCAAAGTTGCCATTTTACATTAAGGGTGCGCTATGGATTATGTCACTGATTCAGAACTTTGTGATCCAAGTTTATGGACTGATGTTGACCCGTGGCAGAAATACGAAACTTATGGTGGGTACGTTAGTGACATGGAAATGTGTCATCCTGAATTATGGGTACCTTGTCAAGAAATGAGCGATGGCGGACGCAGCCGCACACCGAGTCCTGAACTGTTTCCGCTCAATCCCGATTCGCCCCCTAGCCCAGAACTTGGACAGCCTGGGGCGTCACAACCCCGCAGGTGGACACTAAAGATGATCGACCAGGTTTATGTAAAAAGATTCAAAACTTACGCTAGTCCGTATGAGCTCCAAATTGGAAATCATGGGGAAGAACCTGACCAACTTTTGTCAAGCGCAATAAGTGACAGTATCAAACAAGTTAGTGCAGATGCTCGCCCAAACGACAAAATTGGGTTCAGTATTGATCACGAAAAGTTTAACAGACCAATTTTGGTCCAGTTTGACCATTTTAGAGAAGCCAAACCAGAAAAGCTAATTGCTTTACTCTCAAGAGTGCTCGAATCACAGGAGCATGTAAATATGTCAGAAATCCTGAAAATTAGAATTGTGCGCGTGCAAGATTTATTTGGAGGCGCAAGCGTGGTGAAACCTGAATGCAATAACAATAATTGTGCGTTTGTTGCAATTTGTCTGGGCGTTGCCAAACTAAAAAGTCGGAGCGAGTTTAGAAATTTGATTCGGAACACAAAACGACAAAAACAGGAGTCTGAACATTTACGACAATTGGTGGGAGTGGCACCAAATCAAGTTGTTGGGCGCAGTGAAATACATAAAATTCAGGAATATATGGGCCAGTACCAGATTAATGTTTACGATTCCAATAACAACAACGCCCCACTGTATTTGGGGCCAACAAAAACTGAGAAAAGAATAAATCTGGCGTACTCTGACGAACATTACGCGCTTATAAACTCGATTGGGTACTTTGGTGGTCGTTATTGGTGTTTTAGTTGCAGTAAAAGTTATGCAGCCAAAAAAGACCACTTGTGTGAAAAATCGAAATGTCGTTTCTGTTTCAATGCAAGTTGCACCCAAAAAGGGAAACTTATGGCGTGCGACCGCTGTCATGGAGTAATACCCGCCCAATGCATAAAAAACCATAATAAACAAACAAATAAACGCGGACAGAAATCAAAATCAATCTGTGAGTGGTTGAAAAAATGTGAAAAATGCGAAAAAGTGTATCAAAATCGAAAAAACTAAGTCCACAAATGTAATTCCAATTGGTGCTTTTGTTGCAAGGATTATATGCAACCTGATCATTTGTGCTACATTCCAGTTTATAAAAGCCCACCAAAGCAAAAATGTCATTTTCTGTTCTATGATTTTGAGAGCCAGGCTAACCAGGTTGCGAGAAACACGTTCGAACATTCTGTAATTTATATTGTTTGTATGACCGTGTGCACTAAAACAGCATGCACACCCGATTGTATTGGCAACCAAGAAAAGGTGTTTCAGGGGACAAAGTGCATGCAGGAGTTTACAACTTGGGTCTTGGGCATGAAACATCTGATCGCAATCGCACATAACGCAGGCGGGTTTGACAGTTTATTTGTTCTGAGAGAGATGCTAAGAACCAGTCACGTACCTAAAGTCATTTTTAGAGGTACGCGACTTTTGGCTATGACTTACAGAACAATAAAATTCATCGACTCACTCTCGTTTCTGAGTTTCAGTCTGGATAGTTTCTCAACAATGCTTGGAATTGAGCAAAAGAAGTCTTTTTGCCCGTATAAATTTTTATCCATTTCAAACCTGAATTATAAAGGGAAAATCCCAAATCGGGAGTACTTTTGTCCCGAGCAAATGAATTCAACGCGCCTCGCTGATTTCAATGAATGGTACGCAAAAGCGAGCGAACATGAGTTCGACCTCCAAGACTGGCTTTACGTTTATACGAAACAAGATGTTGATATTCTGAAATCTGGATGTCTCACTTTCAGGCGTTTGTTCATGGAAATGACAAACGTGTGTCCGTTTAACGAAGGTCTCAGCTTACCGAATGTGACCGATAAAGTCTATAGGGAGTTGTTCAAGCCAAAATCGGCGCTCGTTATCATGCCCATTACGGGTTGGCGAGCTAAAAACGTTTATTCAGAAGAGAGCCAAATCTGGCTAGCCTGGGAGGCACATAAACGACAAACATTTATACATACCGCGTCGAACAGCAAAGAACCTAAAGTAAAACAATTTTATTTGGATGGAGCTGTTATTGACAGCGACGGTAAAATCAAAATAGCATTTGTTTACCGAGGTTGTTATGTACACGCATGCGTGCGGTGCGTCCCCAACCACCAAGATGAGGTTGGGAGGGGCCGCCAAACCTTTGCTGATGTCTATAAAAAACGCTAAAACGCGATATTATCATCAGAGCCTTGGTGCCTAGGTACATCACCATGTGGGCCTGTGACTTTGGCAAAATTCGTGAAACGTCTGAGTTCATTCAGTGGGCCAAAAAGGTCGAAATTCCACCTGTTATGAACGTGTTTGATCATTTGTATGGAGGGCGCACGGAAGGGTTTCAAAATTACGCCAAAGCGGACAAGGAGCATCAACTTATCTATTATGACGTATGCTCTTTGTATGCTTACATAATGAAATGTGCCAGGTTCCCTATTGGCAAGCCAACTGTTCTAACACGTGACTTTGAAGACCTGGATACCCACCCTTACCACGGTATCATATTCGCTGTGGTTACGCCACCTCGCGATTTATTTATTCCAATTTTACCAACCCGAGATAAAATGGGGCGCAATATGTACGTAAACTGTCATGCATGTTTCATTGAAGCTCAAACTGGCGCGTGCACCCATTCTGACGAAGAGCGCTCATTTCCGCCCCAAGGCTTTTGCAGCGAAAAACTGTACTATGGAATGAGGCACAATTATAAAGTTTCAAAAATATATGAAGTTTGGGACTATCCTAGTTGGATGCAATACGATGCGCGCACGAAACAAGGCGGGTTATTCAGTAAATTTATCGACCATTTTTTTTGGCGAAAAAGCAAAGAATTCTGGGTTTCCACAAACGATCAAGAACGACCAGGACAAGCAGAAGTACGTGGATATGTTTTGGGAGCACGAAGGAATAAAATTGGATGTCGGTTCTATTCAGTTGAACAAACCTAAGCGCAAAACCTCAAAACTGGCTCTTTGCAGTTATTCTGGGAAGCTTTCAGAAGCTCATGATCGACTTTTAACTGAATTTTTTTCCGATCCGCACCGATATTTGAGCACAGTCCACCATTTTGCAAATAAGGTCGCAAACATTGTGCCCGTTTCGCCTGACACAATGTGTGTCACATACCGTAAAAACTCAAAAATGCTCGAACCATTATTAACAGCATCGCGAGTCCACGGAATTATACTGTGTGCACTTGCGCGAAAATTTATGCACGAGCACATGACTTTACTGAATGACGCTATGGTTTATATTGACACCGACTGTATTGTGGCAAAAATTAAAAGAAACGAACCTAATCCAATAGTCGAGGTGTCGCGGCCACCCGGGACACTCGGCAGTTTCGTAAATGAGATACCGGAAGAGTTTGAAATGGTAGAAATTGTTGTGCTTGCGGCGAAAACTTATGGGTATAAGATGCGCCATAAAAGAAACGGTGAAGAGCAGATTGTTTTGCGTTCTAAAGGGTTTCGGGTAGACACTCAGTCAAAACTGAGTTTTTATCAGATGATCAGATTGTCACACACACAAAGTTCAATGCAAGTGCCACAACTGGTATTCAGGCGGTCACAAGATCACAAAGTTTTCACGAAAACCATTATGAAAACAATGCGAGATCATTTTACGAAGCGAAAACTGGTCCCTAAATCACATCAGTCTGTTCCTTTCGGGTTTCAGTCCCAGATCTGAATGTCCATGTTCAGTTCAACAATTTCAATGCGTTGTTTGCCTTGTTGATCGGCGAACTTTTGCGCACACATTTGTGCGTCTTTCTTGGACTCAAAACATCGTGGTGCGGTCTCAATGATTAACGGTAAGCCCGGTTTATTGATCACAACTTTTATCCATGTATAGTAACGGCGTTGCATGCTTGGTTGCTTGCAGGCGAATGCCACAGATACGGTACGTGTGCATCATAATGACGTGGTGGGCGGAGTCTGACCAAGCTAGGTGATTGGTCATAAGTTCCGATCCGACGCCACCACCGTTTGTATTCGATATGTATAAGTGGTGGGCAGTTCACTAATTTGATTGGTCAAAAGTTGGAAACCGACGCCGAGTTGATTCTGGTTGCCACTGGTTCAGTGTATGTACTGTTGGGGTTTGCGTTTGAATGTGGCTTTCCATAAGATGAAGAAAATCAGTCATGGGCGGTTTATTGTGCTTTTGTCCGTGCTTTTCTCATAACAAGATGGTGTGAACTAAATATAAAAGTATGGTTTCTGTCAAAAACCCCAAGTCATGGAAAACTGGGACAAATCCATCTCGCTTTCGCCCGTGTCGTCAACGTCGATCACCAGTCCGGTGAAAAAGAAACGAAAACAGCGCACACCACCGACCACAGCCAGTCCGAACAGAAAACGTATGAAAATTCAAATAAAAAATACGCCAAATAATCGACCGGTGCCTATTCACAGCACACCAAAGGCACCATTCAAACATAATTCTCGTCAGTTGTTTGCTCGCACTGTTCCGGGAATGGGTCGGCCGCGAAAACGTCAAGTGTTTCCGTTGGCCATGTGCCGTGCGTGCCGTCGTCATAACTGTCGCCGTAAACCAATGCAGTACAAGACCACCGGTGATGTGTCGACCGCATACACATTGTGCAGTATGTGTGTCGGCGCCACAAAAAACTCAACAATCTGGCCAGTTCGTTCACCAAACCCAAGCCCGAGGGCAAACCATACCAACTGTTGGATGGATTGCTCACTTGGGGTCGGGGTGAAATCCATTGGCTGTCATTCTGTGATACGTGCGCGGAGAAACAAAGTCGCGTCCCAACAAATATGTGGAAGCGCAGCAATTGACGACCGTGTACTTTACCCATTGCTCAGTATGTTACGAACTGGAATGCGCCACATCAACCGTCATGAAGCATTTCTAATCCGCGACTCAACGTTAAAAAACAAAAATGGACAAAAAAAATCGAAAAACCGAAAAAAACTGAAAAATAAGGACAGCTTTGCTGTCCGCCTGCCCGAATCTCCACCAAATCGCACAGAACAGGGGATGAATGAAAGTTGTTCTCACACACACACACACGATTGGGGGGAAAATCTAAACAATAGGGGTTCACATTTTACAACCCCTCTGCATCACAGGCGCCTCAAAAAGTGAATCTCGAAAAGCAAACACATTAATCAGAAAACCAACTGCACTTTGTGGTGTGTCTATTTCTGAGCTTTCATTCATGTCGAATCGAAATGTACTTAGAGACCTGACCAAGTACGTTTTAGCAGTAGTTTAAACTTTATTTGTTTCTAGGACAGTCATGCTTTGTTATTCAACTTTGTGCAAGAATTGTGTTTACTCGGATGTTATATTTTCGTTCTGATTACTATAGTAACACTAGGGCAACACGAGCCCGATTTCACAAATGGCAGATTAGTGAAATGTTGCACGTTGTAGAATACAACTTGGTGCATGAGGGTTTTAAGCACACCACCTCCGGGCTCGTGTTGGCGTAGTTTGGCTTTACAAACATAATTTCCCTTTGTGCATAACTTTTTGGCACCCGACTTATGATAATTTGATTCATGTAAATTTGCAGCACGCGAACGTATGCAGATGCGGCTAGTTCCAGTGTGAAACATGAGCGGTGGGTTCGGATTTATGGTTCATAGATAGTTTACTTTTACTTGGGACCAATTTATGACCGAAAGCGATTGGACCAACT
>JASAMV010005344.1:0-33327 GCA_030248065.1 Rhynchonema sp. JSB1_4
GGTTTTTAGTCACATTGCTGCCGTGGCGTGGGCGGCTTTACCTATTGCTAAAATAGGTGTCTAGACTATCCATTCGGTCATGATACGCTTTTTTCTGATTCTGCTGTTCCTCCGCACGACAATTTCAGGGAAAAAACCACGTGCAAAACCACGCGGAGGAACAGCAGAATCAGAGATAATCAACTTCAGAAAAAAGCGTATCATGACCAAATAGGTGGACTTTGGACATACATATATGATGATATACACCACGCGCTTGAGGTGATGAGTTTCGTTAACAGTATAGTCCGTCCACCAGCTCATGGCACTTTGTGTTGCTGCTGGCCGGTTTGTTCCCTTCCTCCACGTTTTAATGAAAGAGAAATTGAGTGTGAGCGATTTTGCAAAAAAACTTGCAAAAACTAAAAAATAAGAAAATGTGTCGAAAACGATTGAATTCGATCAAATATAAAATTAAATTAAATTAAAATCGATAAAAAACGTCGATTTCATAAATAAACAGCAATTTCAGGAGCAAAAATAATTTTTTGGAAACTCAATTTCTCTTTCATTCAGAACGTGGAGGAAGGGAACAAACCGGCCAGCAGCAACACACAGTGCCATGAGCTGGTGGACGGACTATATGTATGTACTACACCTAACAACACTCTGAGGGTGCAAACTGTAAGAAATACTGAAAACAAAGTAAAGAGGACATCCGAAGAGAAGAAACATCCGCAGTAATACTTACGGCACACGTTTGCGGCATACTGTATAGTCCTTCCACCAGCTCATGGCACTTTGTGTTGCTGCTGGCTGGTTTGTTCCCTTCCTCCACGTTCTAATGAAATCGAAATTGAGTATGACCGATTTTGCAAAATAAACTAAAAAATAACAAAATGGGTCGAAAAAGATTCAATTCGATCAAATTTAAAATTAAATTAATTTAAAATCGGTAAAACACGTCGATTTAATAAAAACCACAATCTAGGAGTAAAAATAATTTTTTTGGAAACTCAATTTCTCTTTCATTAGAACGTGGAGGAAGGAACAAGTTGGCCAGCAGCATCCAAGAAAGCGACACGAGCTGGTGGACGGACTATACAGTAAAGAGTCTTTTTAGTGACCCTCTATATAGTGGAAGATGCTCCAGTGGTGAAATAAACTTGCTGTATATCCCAGAACTTTGACGCGTCACCTCTTCTCTTTGTAGCCGAAGTTTTCTTCAGTCTTATAGCGCATGCAGGACAACATGAAAAATTACCGTAACTCTACGTCGTGGCCTTTGCTGATATTTTAGTCAAATTAAGGCTAAGCTGCCTGGACATTAAATTATGCCGTCTGACCCTCGCTGATTCTCAGGATTATTCGACTCTGGAGAGCCCCGGATGGAGTCGAACTGGATGGAAGTTGCCGACCACTCTGGAGTGCGCTGGCGCTTTGCTGTCGGTCGCGTAAAAAAATTTCGAACTTGTATCGAGTTGTGGAATAAACTTGAATGAAGAACCTTTAAGACTGATCGAGTCGTGGATAAACTTGAGATGAAGAAGTTTCGGACCGATCGAGTTGTGGATAAAGTTAGATGAAGAAATTTCGGACTGATCGAGTCGTGGATAAACTTGGATGAAGAAATTTTAGAAATGATGTTCGAGTCGTGGCAGAAACTTGGATGAAGAAATTTGGGACCGATCGAGTCGTGGATAAACTTCAGATGAAGAAATTTCGGAGTGATCGAGTCGTGGATAAACTTCGATGAAGGAATTTCGGACCGATCGAGTTGTGGATAAACTTAGATGAAGAAATTTCGAATGAGATGAGAGATAAGAAAGAGGAGTGATCGAGTCGTGGATAAACTTGGATGAAGAAATTTCGGACCGATCGAGTTGTGGATAAACTTAGATAGAGAAATTTCGGACCGATGAGTTGTGGATAAACTTAGATGAAGAACTTTCGGACCGATCGAGTTGTGGATAAACTGAGATGAAGAAATTTCGGACCGATCGAGTTGTGGATAAACTTAGATGAAGAAATTTCGGACCGATCGAGTTGTGGATAAACTTAGATGAAGAAATTTCGGAGGGATCGAGTCGTGGATAAACTTAGATGAAGAAATTTCGGACCGATCGAGTCGTGGATAAACTTAGATGAAGAAATTTCGAACCGATGGAGTCGTGCGTGGATAAACATTGATGGTGAAGATGAAGCGCGGCGATGTGCCTCGTTGAGTGGCCTACGTGCAACGTCATTGATGTGGCCGATGGGCAGATAGGAAGACTGTGTGTGGGCAGTACCACCAACGGACACCGTTGAAGACCATTATTTATTGTTGACATGGACAATGAGCGGCGAAGAATTTTGAGCTAGAGATATGGTAATGTGAACGAAGCAAGCCACACGATGAAAAATGACGTTACGGACATTTTTAAATCAGTTCATTTAGCGCTGATCTGTGATAAGCGTGTGATAGTATTGATTACCCGTCATTTTCTCCCGAAAACCGCTTGTCCTAGGCTCCCCGCAGAGGAGGAGTGGGGAATCCTATATGTCATCCAATCATTTTAAGTCGTTTATTCCGCACCTTATACCGAAGATAAAAAGCCATCTCACTTCAACTCCATCTCAAACACCAAACTTTTTGCCTATGTTGTCATGATGTTCTTTCTGCGTCTGAAATGGTACTCAGCACATTCATGATCCACAAAACGCATTTTCTTTTTTTTTTTTTTGCACAAAACGCATTGTTCCCCATTCAACAAATGTCTCGTCACAAATGCAAAGTATGCTCTGTATGAACACTTTGTAAATTTTTTATAAACAAAAGTGACCGGTCCCGTTAATATCACTCTGAGGAGGGTTGACTGCATGTGCCGTATTTCCCAATTTCCTGTTTTCATGTGATTTTTCATAATTTTGGTGCCATCTGCAGCGGAACCATTCTAACAGCTTTATCAGCTATGCACTTGCTTGCATGACGCATCAAGCATGATGAAACAGCTTCTTTAGCACCAGATACGAAAAGCCGCCTGGTGTCGAAGTTAGGGCTTTGACAAAAGTTCATGCTCTCTGTTCTTCATGTGCCCGCAAGTGCCGTTGGGTTACCAATTGGTCCTTGTTGTGGTGCGTGACAGTTATAATCTGGCGACAAATAAATAATAACAGCTGTTCAATTCGAGATGATAATGTTTAGACAACGAAGTAAAGCCTACAATTGCTCACAACGGTGATGGCCTCAAGTCCAAGGCCACCGTCCTATTGTTGCTGGTATTGCTTATCATCAGTTCTAATCTCAAGTTGACTAATTCACTTACTACATACCTATGCGTCATGTGCTATTATTAGGTTGTTATTGTGAAACTTCATTCAATGACAGAGCGATATAACGAGCGACGTTCTGCTCGTTGAACTTTAGTCAAACTTATTATCCACTCGTCTGTGAAATCGCGTCGAAACGAGACACCAAGAACACGCTGCACAACTGCGCACACAATCTTATTCCGGAACCCGGCTGTTCATTTTACTGACGACGTTTGTGCATTCACATATACATAAGCTACCCATGTTGTTTTAACGCGAGCTTGTGTCTTCGGAGTCTGATGAAATCGCACTGATCTGGTGCACACCTTTTGTCTGTGAAAACCGGTCGAACCAAAAAAACACGCTGCACAATTCTCATCATATTACCATTTCAGACACGGAACCCGCGTCCCGCTTTCATTAGTACTCAATGTCTGATTTCGTCAACACAATGCGTTGCGCAACTGTGATTTGTCTGCTAGCGATTGTGCTAATCAATGTGCATCAGACATCGGGCGTTAAATTCTCCTCTTCGCGTGTAATGGATCATGCGAAGGGTCTATTAACAAAACTCAAGCGGATGGGCACAAAAATCAAAGGTTTCTTGCCGTCCGATTTTCCACTTACCGGCTCCGGGAGTCTAACTGGAAAATGGTGGAAAATCAAATTTTTTCGCCCTGATATTTACTCGGATACAATCTTGGGGCTGTTGGCGGAATAATTTCCATTCCAACCCCAAGGTCCTTTTTAATGGTGTTGTACGGGGCATTTCAAAAGCGTTTGCCGGAATATTGAATTGCACATCATAATATGAGGCTATCAGTGCGACTTTTTTGCCATAGGTTTAGGCCCGTTCAAATCCGCTGTACCTCTACACAATCAAAAACGTGATTTTTCAAAGTCGATTTTTTTGAACTTTTGTTAAAGCGCTCTGTCAGATAGAAACTGGATGTCCATTTTTTTATTGCTTAATCGTATATTGCGGTAGGTGTGTGTGCTTTAAACTGATACAAATTTGACTTATTGGAACAGCCCAAGCACATTATCACGGGCAAGGAAGTACGTACCAAAAAACCCTTGATTTTTTTACAGTCTTCACTTTACCTATATTTTCTTAGACGGTGTGATGTCGGGCAAAGTCGTAATATATGGGGCTAAACGCCCAATCGTCGCCACTAAAGAAATTTGGGTTTTGTCTGCAGGAGTTATATTGCTTTTGTACAACAACGGCGAAACGCCAAAAATTGCCAAATTGTCAGATTTCCGTATGGAGGAGATATCTCTGAAAGTGTACTTTGTCCGTTGTGCATGACGATAATATAGTCGTGTTATATATTGTTGAAAAGGTGATTAAATAAGCTAAACGGTGGCTGTAAAGATATTTGCTTAATATACAACATCTACATAGCCGTGACGTTGCGATGATTGGCTTCAATTGACACCAAGAACCTTACGTCCGTACATTCAAGCGGAACCTTTAATCTATAATTAAAAGTGGTTAGCAAAATTAGTCCCCCTTGCGATTTCCTTCTCAATGATATACGTGGTCATGTTACGTTCTATCCGCAATAGAGTTACCTGGCTGAAAGTGCGATGAGGTGTGGAGGAATTAAGGGATGTTGCAGTTTGTCCGAAAACTCCATTGTTAATTATTATGATTAACTCCACATTATGACCATGTTACATATCATTGAGAAGGAAATCGCAAGGGGGGACTAATTTGGCTAAGTTTCGTTTGAATGCACGGAGTAGCTTGGTGTCAACTGAAGCCAATCATTTATCTAGCTGTTGGATATCAAGCAAATATCTTTACAGCCACCATTTAGCTTATTTAATTGCATTTTTAATGATATATAACCTGACTGTATTATCGTTATGCACAATCAAGAGTTTTGCGCAAAGTACAATTTCAGGCATATATGTATCTGCGCGACACAGAAATCTGACCATTTGACGATTTTTGGAGTTTTGCTGTTGTTGTAGAAAGGCAATGGAACTCCAGGAAACGAAAGCCAAATTTCTTAGTGGTTCAGGCGATTGGGCGTTTAGCTTCATACATTATTACGATTTTGCGCGACGTCGCACTGTTTAAGAAAAATACAGGTAAAGTGAAGACTACAAAAAATCAAGAATTTTTTTTGGTACATTTCTGCCCGTGATATGTGCTTGGGCTATTCCAATAAGTTAAATTTGGAATAAGGGCGGGCTTAGGTTGACTCCGGAAACCGGAATCCGGAATTATTTCCGGAAAACGCATTATTTTTGCAAATTCTTGCGTTTTCCGGAAATATTTACGGAACTTAGAAATGTTTAGCATTTTTGCATGCAAATTATTTCCGGATTCCGGATTTAACTTAAGTTCGCCCTAAGTTTGAAGCAGCTACCCACCGCAATGTGCCAATAAGCAATAAAAATAGATATGCAGTTTCTATCTGACAGAGCGCTTTCAACAAAAGTTCAAAAATCAACTTTGAAAAATAACGTTTTTGATTGTGTGGAGGAATAGCGAATTGAAGGGACCCAAAACCTATGGCAAAAAAGTTGCATTAACAGCCTCATAGTATGATATGAAATTCAATGCCGGTAAACGCTTTTGAAATTCCCTGTACAACACCTTTAAGCATTATCAACTCATGTCTTTAAATTCGAAACCCTTCTCAAAAAACACTTGTTGATCATTCAAAAGGGTCATACAATGACAGGCAAAAAATGTAAAGAGGCAATGCTACAGCAGTTTTTATTATGAAGAGTCATGAAAAGTGACAAAAATTTGGCTAACTTTGAACGTACCACGAAAATATAGGGTTTACTGTGAGATTGTAAACTTAAGGCTAGTTTTGACAGAATATTTTGCCCAAGTGGACCCCCTGTGGGTCTGTTTGGGAATGTTTCCAGTTACAGCCCGGTGATTTGCAATCGGTGGAACTCTAAGTGGCAAACTGCGGTATTGTAGTTGACGAACTGCTGCTTCAGCAGTATCAGGAGCCTTAGAGTATATTTTTCTGAAATATAAGAAAAGCAAGCACCGCTCACTAATTGGCATATTTATACTGTATTGATAAGCAATGCCAAATTATGCATTCAACCGGAATAATTCCAGCATGTCTGAGTGGCCATCTTGATTTCTGTTAGTTTTCCGCGTTTTAGACGCAAGTTCGCTGTCGAGGTCGAAGTTCCCAGGCTCAGGAAGTCATCGTACTCCGACTGGAGTTGTATCAAAAGTGGGTGACCATGTGGCGAATGTAGTGACTGGCGTTGCTGTTCCCGTGATAGGAACGTTGCTGACGGACCAGATTAGTCACAAACATCAACAGCAAAGCGCAAATGGTACGGTTGTTTAGCTTTGGAAAGAGGGTTTCAATGTTGATCGAAATTTTGCTGGATACAATATGTACAATGGTTTGCAGTAGGTGTGAGATCCGAACGCAACGCATTTTATGCCGACACTGTAGTTCAAGCGTTAATATTAAACTCGTGCCGATTTAACATCGGTGTTGCGCAAAAGCACAGCGGACCCTCGCCGTTGGGCTTGTAAACTGTTGATGTGTATAGTCCAGCAACAGCTAACGCAGAATTTATGGCAACCACACTGCCTGAATGATAAAGCGGAAAATCAAGTCATGAACGTGCCCGGTTTTAGACAGGAAATTCGAAAACACTTTTTCTTTTTCGTTTCTTTCTTCCACTTCACCTTCAGACTTGTTTCATTCAACGCTTCGGTGCATTCAAAAGGTTTTTTAATGTTTGGCTGGCAGCCACTTCATTTGATTGCCTTCTTTTCTGTCGTTATGCAGAAAAATTGATGCTTTGGCCACTCATTTCTCTCTTTCTTTTTCCTGCGTTTTTTCGCTTGCTGCCGTAACCCTAGTCGAACCATTCCCATGATTGACGTCTGGAGCGAGCGCGTACGTTTTCCGCTTTACGGATCAGGCAGTTTGACTGACATTAATTCTGCGTTAGTTGTTGTCGGACTATACTATGGTTGAACATTCCTGTACCGTATCCTGTTGCCTTCCAGCAGCCAATCCGCCCATTATCTACAACTTTCCGAACGAAAAATCGTCTAAAAAAATCGAACCTGGCCACCTGATGATCATCGTTGTTGTGATCAGCGCAGTGGTGTTCCTGTTGCTGTTGCTTGCTGCTGGATGCACATGCGTGTGCGTGCACATGCTGTTGCGACGCCGTGATAAGAAACGTCGCTCAGCGCGCATTGATAGCTTGTGAATGGAGCGCTAAGAAGAATGTATATAAATACTGCGGGCGTTTTCAATTGTTCCCTTTTTTGTCATTTTACAAAGATACGGCTATAATCCTGCCTTACTTACGCTGTTTTTATCACATCATGGGCCGAATTCCCGCAATCGAAATCAATAACTGCGCGTTGTCAATGTTCCAGAGCATCTCACAACGTTTCAGCGCAGAAACGTTTGATTGCGCTAGCGCTTTCGGGAATTCGGTCCTACAATGCCAAACGTGTATCAATATCTTATTTCATTCACAAACTGCCGTTCTTTGTAAATTTACGCATTCTGGTGCCAGCCGATCTCCGTTTTGGTGGTGCTTATGCCTTATTGTACCTCCTTATTCACCACTCGTTTTTACTCGAGTTCTCGGTTTTTTTGGTGTTCTAACGTGGTTCTATCAAAGTTCCCGTAGTTAAGGACCAGAGCTATCCGTTGGTCTCTGAGCTTGTTCACGTAGTTAACGAGATATGGATTCTCCTTAACTACGTGAACAAGCTCAGGACCAACGGAGAACTCTGGTCGTCAACTACAGGAACTTGATTGGAACCGCGTGGTGAATACGGAGGACAGTGTTCCAACACAACAATTTCACCACATTCCATGCGCTTGTTTGGATATGCCGTGTCTGCCTGAAAGCCATAATGTGCGGGTTTTCAATTTTGGCTTCATTATTTGTGCTCAATTACGGTTTTTGAAAGTTTTATCTGTGATTTTGTAAAATAACTTTGATTGACGGGTTGGTTGTGCACGATTGCCTCGAGTATTCATTATTCTCATGTTCAGCTCGCATTCTGTTCCATATATCCACAAGATACAGTGCCTATCATTTGGTTTGATACGTCTGATTTTACATACTTTAATCGAAGCAGTAATGTTTTATCCCGTATAAATACAACTATATAAGCCAAAATTTGGCAAAAACAAATTTAGAACTGCTGAGAACAATATACACAATTAACAACAGACAACAGACGTCCTGTACATGAAAACTACCAAATTAATCGCATAACTGGAATGCACACTCAGAATTATAACGTATAGTCCAACCAACTGTATAGTCCGTCCACCAGCTCATGGCACTTTGTGTTGTTGCTGGCTGACTTGTTCCCTTCCTCCACGTTCTAATGAAAGAGAAATTGAGTTTCCGAAAAAAATTATTTTTGCTCCTAAATTGCTGTCTTTATGAAATCGACGTGTTTTATAGATTTTAATTTAATTTAATTTTAAATTTGATCCAATTCAATCATTTTCGACACATTTTATTATTTTTTTAGTTTTTTTGCAAGATCGCTCACACTCAATTTCTCTTTCATTAGAACGTGGAGGAAGGGACCAATCCAGCCAGCAGCAACACAAAGTGCCATGAGCTGGTGGACGGACTATACTCTTGAGACAACCTTTTGAAGCTGGCAGGGTCAGGTTTTGCTCTTTACTGCAGCAAAACATCGATTTGTGAAATGTTTCGCAAGCAAATAAAGAGAATACGGACGTATCTGGCACGTGGTTTTTTTCTGGGAATTGATATGCGGAGGAGCAGCAAAATCGGAGCCAGCTAACTTCAGAAAAGTGGCCATAATTCCTACACAAAATGCACGCATCACCATTTTTACAATCGTGACGCCTCGCCAGTCAGAAAATCAGTCACAATTTTGTTGAACTCGTCAGCGTAACGCATGTGCAAATTGTGGCCGGCCTCCATTGTGATTAGCCTGAAAATCGAAACAAATATCAGGCTTTCATTTCATAAATAAAAGTGTTTTCTAAGACAAGCATTTATGCGAGTTACACGTTTACGCACTTCGACCCCTTGATGTTGGCATGCAGGTAATCGGGATGTGCCTGCGGAACCACAACGTCCTTGGTCCCGTGCACGATCAACGTCGGAACCTTGATCTCGTGCAGCACCTCTTTGTACAAATTGCCTTTTTTGTCGATGAAGAAGCTGAAACATTATTACGATACAACCATCTTCTGAATTTGAAAGATAAGTTTGAAGGAAAACAATCTGAACGCATACGTTTTCACGAAACAATCCACCCAGGCATTCCACATTTCCCTGAATCTCTCCTCTCCGTACGTATCAATCATTGGCTGTCTCATTTTTGTCGACCATTTGTCGATGTTGCGAATTCCTGATGTGTGTGGTTGAGAAAATGAAAGGCAAAATGCTCCGTATCAATATTAGTAATCGGTCAGGTCTTATGCTGCGTGATTCTTCACTTTACACAAACGCAACAAAATGTATTTCAGATCTCACACCGATTTCGATCAGCATCAAGATTGATCCACGCACATAATAAACTTTCTGGTCAAAATAATCATTGTTTGTTGCTCAAATTACAATTTTGCGACCTAGACAGAGTGATCCGGACCAAAACGATTACCGTTTGAACTATACCTTGAGCTGATAATTCATATAGAGTCCACCCTTCATGCGCGAATACCTTCATAAATTGCAACGTCCTTTTCGTCCACATACGAATTGCCACCCCAGAGCACCATCTTGACCACATTTTTGTCGTGTTCCTGTTGATGAGCCATGTGCACCGCTGTGTTCGCACCGTCGCTCCAGCCCAGGATCGAATAGGGCACCAGTTCCAACGCCTGAAACGTTCCAAAGATTCAATGGTATTTAATAATGTTGTTGTTGCGATTGGCATGCGCATTGATGTCTTGCGCGAACATGAAACCAGGTCTTGTAAGTTTTTTAAGATCGCGTGGCCATCCGACGGATACGTTGATGATGACTGATTAAAATTTGAATACCACCAACCTCCATCAACGCGTTCGCGTGTCTCGCATCGCGTTTGAACATGTTCGCATCGAATCGATTCGGTAACGGATCGCTCTTACCGTAACCGGGCGGATCCCACCCGATCACAGTGAACAGGTCGGGGTTGAGACCAGCTAGTGTTGGCTTAAAGTCCGTCTGCCAGGTACCTGAATGTGAAACAGAAACAAATCAACTGTTGATCCCTGACAAGTATACATAACTTGCAGTGCGCGCAGGTTTTTTTGTCCTACTGAGTCAAACTAGTGGTGGCGGGCAATTGTGTGTAAGACATATAGCGATCCATTACATTTACTTGATCAAAAAGTTGCCGATTCCGAACTTTTACCAATCCCGATCGCGAAAATTGATGGATTTGCCCCATTTATGAACGTACAATCCCATATTTGAACCCCAGTGTCACAAAATCAATGACTGCATATCACAAACGGCAAACACATTTTCGTACCGAGTGCGCCAGGCAAGCAGATCACATTGTGCGTGCCGTGTCCCGTTCGAGCGTAGTTCAATATCAGGCCATTATCCATGCGACACGTTGTCTCTTTGATGGCGTTCATTTGACTGCACAACGTGCTGCATAATGTCAGATTCATATAATGTTTTTGGTTGCCCGTTTCGACCCGTTTTCATGGACTGGCAATGCACCGGGGCATCGTCAGTGCGAATACACAAGATGGTCACCACGTAATCCCAAAACATAGGCGAATTTGGTTTCGGAGCTAGCATGGTAATGCTAAGCGACATATGGTTCATTCCCTATAGTGCGCTTTCTGAAAATTTTGATCGTGCGCTATTTCAACAATACTCAGCCGAATGAGCTCAAACTTACACACAATCTATATACCGTGCCCCAAAATGGCCACACAAAATTTCATCCCGCTGTGTGCCCACACGCGCAATCGCGGGCAAGATACAGTTGTCATTTTTGTAAAAACGTTCTTCTCCTTTTTTTTTTTCCACAAAAAACTAGTCAGGGCCCAGACGTTACTGAACACCAAAAATGTTAATATCGCATATAGGGTTTTCGCACACGAGAAACACGATGGTGCTATCGCCGACTTCGTAACTCCACGACTGAGACCGGTTCCAGACCATGACCACGACATTTTGTATGTAAAGTGTGCTTCCCGAAGTAAAATTTCGCCGAAAAGTTGGGTTACCAGAACTATTAAAGTTGTTTATGTGGTTTTCGTACTCGAGAAACACGGTGGTGCTATCGCCGAGTTCGTAACTTTTAGTATGAACGGTTCCAGACCATGACTTTTTGTACAGAATGTGTTGTTCTAAAGCCAAAATCAGCGGTTATATGTGTTTTTAATTTTTGTTACGTCAAAAATATATTAATTCCAATTCGTTAAATGTTTTTCAGCTCAAAAAGAGCCATAATGGACGCTCAGACACACACAATAATGCATTAGTGCACGCTACGTAGTTGCCTGATTCATAAAGCGCACAAAACACAACACACAGCCAGCCAGCCAGCACACACACACACAGGCAGGCAGGCAGCCAGCACACACACACAGGCAGCAAGCACAACAGGCAATGCAGCAATGCACGCGTAGTTACATATGTAGTAAAGCTTGTGAAGGAGATTGGCGAAGCGATGTCCGAGCGGTATAACGCGCAGCACTGAATATGAAAGGCCGCGGGTTCAAACATTCACGCGCGCAGCGAACTTTGTTGTATTTTTACAAACTTTTAATGAATTCTGGATAACATTTTTCAGTTTTTTCGTGTTTTTATTTGAGATTAATTATTAAGCACAGGTGCGGTTCGAAGTTTATGCGCTGTGATGTCATTCATGATAAAATACGCACAAAGTATCAACTTCCTAATTAAAATTGCTGTTGCTCTCTAATATTCGAAGCATTTCCGCATTTTATAATTTGACTTTTGATGGAAGATGGTAATTTTTACGTGACATTGAATCGAAGATCAGATGCGATGGCCGCCAACAAAGCAATCTGGAGACTGATGTTTGACACTCATTTCATTGCTGAAGCTGGAGGGACAGGGGGCATGGAAGTTCATTGCACAGCTTTGCTTGGTACTAAACCAACAAGTGCCATTCTCTGAGACGATGCGCATTCAGTGCGCTATAAATGATGGTACCTAGGGTGTCAAATACATACCTGGCGGTAAATTAAAAAAAAATAAATAACTTGACAAGTTACCATGTTCCTCAAAAGCATAGACATGCGCGTGGGGCACTGCGTTAGTTTTGTTTCAGTGGTGGGTGAAGACGCAGACACAAGCGTGTCTCCACTGTTAGAACCCCATAGTGAAATCGAAACACAAAATTGGCCTTATGTCACGATAACCACCGATTCATATATCCTGCCAAAAAGTACAGCATCCTTAAACTGACCCCCACACCTCATTGCGCTCATGTGCGTTGATTACTTGAGAAAAGTCTGATGGTCGACATTTTCTTAGTTAGAACCATTGCTTGCCGGAACTGAAAACTTTCTGTGCCTGATTTATCCGGGTTCTCTGTTTGACGCTTGCGCGATATAAAAGAACGACACAAGAAAGAAAAATGCCCCAAGGGGCATAAAAGAAATATGGTTCCCTGGCTGACTGGCATAAAAGAACGATACTAGCTTGCACGACTTTGCTGATGTTTCATTAGGCACTGGAATAAACGTAAGTGTGTTCTGAGCTGTTTGATACCGAACAGTAGACATTGAACCATATTCCCGGCGCGAACTCTTTTGAACCAACGCCCAGCCGATATCGAAACTTTCGTGCAAACCCAGGCAACTGTTTCTTCTTTTCAACCTCACGACGGTAACTGTGCAGTCTTCGGTTGCGCACGATGGTACAACAAGGAGAGGAGTAAAGAGAATATTGCAATCTTTCAATATCTCCGTGCCCTGTGTCTCTGGTGGCAAGACAGCACGCGCCGGGAATATGGTTCAATGTCTACTGTTCGGTATCAAACAGCTCAGAACACACTTACGTTTATTCCAGTGCCTAATGAAACATCAGCAAAGTCGTGCAAGCTAGTATCGTTCTTTTATGCCAGTCAGCCAGGGAACCATATTTCTTTTATGCCCCTTGGGGCATTTTTCTTTCTTGTTTACATATATAAGTGTGGAGACAGACAATAATAAGGACGGTATCGATGTTGGCTATCCGATCTGATCAGCCTTCGTCGCTTGATTTTATGCCATATCTAGATTATTTCGAGAATTAATGCCATCCAAAATTTCCAAAACCGCAGTTGTTCCTGAAGAGCTAACAAACAAAATGTTTACCTGGCTTGTTGTAATACCATGGGTAGCAGTGGCATCAATAAATCTCGGAAATACGTGCTCAATAAGTACTAATTGAGCTTACTATAACCTGTTCTAAAGCTGCCTGATGTTCTCCATCCTACTTACCGCTTCAGAACGGTTTTCGCCGAAAAACACAACAGGCGCACGCTACGACCATTCATGAGCATGTGTTTGAGCAGGTGATTGATGTTGAAAGGAAGTGCTGAAATGACTTTATTGACATCGAAGCAAAAATTAGGAAGCTATATTTATAGGTACTGATAATCGCGATAACCTCGCATGGAGGTAGCCAAGTGACTGATGATCTTCCCATAAAACATCTTTCAAACGTGTGTTTGGCAATTTTATTCAGGATTTAAGCGCGAATATATTAGCTTCGAAGAAAACATGTTACAAGTCGGAGTGCCAAAAAGCCCTGGAGATTGGTCCGGCTTTGCATTCAGAATTGTTATAGCAATTCGCCGGTACAACAAATATTTCTTTATGCAAGACTTTGACCAAGCGTGAAGTTGCTATAAACAGCTGGCGGTTGGTTAATATTCATCACGGAGTATTCTTGTTGTCAATAACCCTGCTAAACCAAGCACATGCAAAAAAATTGAGGCACACAATCACAACTGCTTCTATAAGAAATGTACTTTTACTACGTTAAGAAAGTTGTACAAGTTCAGCTTAAACACAATCAAGTATTCCCGAACAGAAAAAATCAAGAGAAATAGTTGACTATTTGAGTTCACGGATCACAGTTCATCAGTGCAATAATGAGACACTACAAAAGTATACAGTAACCCAAACCATTCCATGCAGGCCACTGACGCATCATCAAGCTGTGGCATCGGCTTCGAGCAGTTCGAAATCATAGAAGACCACCTTGGCGTTGTTCCTCTCAACCACATAACCGTCCCTGACGTGGCTGTACTTGACTGGGGTCACGCTGCAAGGAACGTTTGGTTGGGAAATACGAATGAACTTACTACATTTAGGACACTACGCTGAAATTGAGCAAAAGCCATAGATTTTTATCACCGGAAGACAGAGCCTATTGTTGGATTTAGTATGTTCACGACCTTTCGGGTCCAAAATTTGTGGCCTAACCGCGGGAGCGCGGGAAATCGCCGGCCTCAACGACACACAGGTACAGCTCCGGTCCGGCCACTGGGATTGGCTTTTGGACACGCACTCGGGGCCGGAAAATTTGGCCCTGAATTTTGAGTCCCGAGACTGAACCGCAGAATGGACAAAACAACTGTTCTGGAACTTGAACACCGGAACGCATAAGCAAATGACTAATCGAAAATAACCCCAATCCCATTGTAGTATACCTGCAACATTTCTCCCTGATGAGCCGACCGAGTACCTTTTCAAGCACCTCAACGTGTTGATAATAGATGGACATGCACAACACCACCGAACGTTTCTCGTTGTTGTTGTTGTTGTTGGCGGTGGTGCTGTTGTTGTTGTGGTTGTTGTTGTTGTTTGGTGAAGCAGCCGACTGCTCGACGTGCGATAGGAATCTGAATTGTTGTTGATTAGTTTCAGATTTTTTTGCTTCCGATATGTACAGCGACGCACCATCGGTCGTCGACTTTTACTGGCCTACATTACACTAGCCGGTGGTGCACCTGTTGATCGGCAGTGCGACTGAATCAGGTGGCTACCATGTGACCCAAAAAAGAAACACAGTGTTATGCTTTGAAACATCACTGCTTCTTGCAAATGCAAAACTGGTTCATGCTGTAAGCTGCGAACCACTAATGTTCCAAACAGACTAGCTGATGTTTCACTAATCCCATAAAGCTCAACCTGTCAATGGTCTCAACAACAGTGGTTGACGGGAACGTGAGTGCCTGAGCCTCCAAGGTGCATCGTCGAAGATTCGGGAATATCAAGGGAATGGCCACGGCCAGCTGGTCGTCGGTGCCGTCGGCCGGGAACGGACCGAACCGGAACTCACGCAAACCGAATCGATGCTCGTCGTCCACCTGTGTGATGTTTCATAAAGTTTGATTGTTTTCAGAATTTTGAAATGTGGTCTGCGGTCTCAATCCTCTGACTGTGACTACTACTACTCCTGGTATAGTCCCACAACAACTAACGCAGAATTTATGGCAGTCAAACTGCCTGATCCGTAAAGCGGAAAACGTGCGCGCTCGCTTCAGACATGAAAATTGGAATGGTTCGACTGGGGTTACGGTAGCAAGCACAAAAACCGCGAGAGAAAGAAAAAGAAAAAGAAGTGGCCAAAGCACGAATTTTCCTGCATAACGACACAAAAGAAGGCAATCCTATGAAGTGGCTGCCAGCCAAAAATTAAAAAAAACTTTTTGAAGGCACTGAAGCGTTGAATAAGCCGAGTCTGAAGGTGAAGAAGAAGAAAGAAAAGAAAAAGAACAACATGTCTGCGAACTTCCGGTCTAAAACCGGGCAAGCCTATCACTGGATTTTCCGCTTTACCAATCAGGCAACGTGGCTGCCATAAATTCTGCGTTAGCTGTTGCTGGACTATAGATGAGCATCATTATGAAGACCGCGGTCTTACAGAACATTCATTGCTGATCTCGTTCCATGATGGACTCCATGTTCACCCGCGTATCACATCAAATCCAAGTCAAAATGAACGGTACCAAAAAATATGGAGAACCGGCCATATAGGTAATCACATCCGCATATTTCGCGCGTTCAGCAATTCTCTTGAACTCCTCAAGTTTGGACTTCAATCACGAACATGAATTTTACGGAAATTTCAATCGAAACACAGTTCGGCATGACCCACCTGGTCGCGAATAGTCCTCAGCGACACATTGCTGTGACTGAGACTGAGCTTCTCGAGACATCCAGCCGGTATGCTTCTCAACAATTGTGTGATGCCATTTGGGGACAGGTTGCGCAACGCCAACAGATAGAGCGTGTGCAGTCGTTTGCCTCGTAGCGCGGCGACTACGTCCTCTTCCAGCGAAATTGTGTCGATGTGGGAACGGTAGGGCAGATGGCGGAATTCCTGCGCAGAAACGTTTTTTCGTAGCACTTTCATCAGTTCATTTTATGGATGGTGTGAAACTTGATGGTCGGTCTTGATCACGTGCGAGATTCATACTGACAATTTCACTGCTCATTTCTTGCAGAATTAAAGTTGTCGTGTAACTAATCCGGAACAAAGTTCATACGCGCTTGTTGGAAATTAGGATTACTAGCCAAAAAGTTACTGGGACGGGTGAGAACGATTCAGATGGTGGTGATGAGCAAGTCTGGTATCTATATATTTCTAACAACCGCGGCACGAATGCTGAGAATTTACAACATGATTGAAACATCACAACAACAAATGTACCTGCAGCTGTGGGCAATTCTCGACGGATTTCCAGAATTCCACGAGTCTGACGCGCGAGCTGAACACACAGTTGCCAATGTGCAGACACTTCAACGATCGTTGGAATGCGATGATCAGCGGCAGAACGTTCGTGTCTTTAGCTCGACCTGTGAAAATTGTGGATTTTTTGTAAAAAATGTTGCCCGGTGATTTTGTTATGATTACACAGACGAAAACCCCAAGCCCGACAATGGGTATTAGTCAAACTGGGCGCAGACGGCTTAGGCTCAGGTTTAGCGCATGGCCCAAGCCTAAAATGCTTTTGTATTTAGGGCAAGGTCGATCATATGGTCGAAAGGGCGTGCAAGTATCCGATGAAACCAAATTTTAGAAATCGATTTCAATGAATAGACAAATTAATCACTCTAACCAGTGAGTGTGAGTGTGTGCACCACCGGCATGACCTTCGCGCTCACCAATCGAGCCAACACCATCTCATAGACAAGCTCGGTGTTGCAGAAACCAAGACGCAGCTCTTGCAGCTTCATTCGGGATAGAATCGTCTGTAAACAACGTTGAAGTTTTGGAAATGTTGAGTACACGACCAGTTTCGACGTGCTTTTAGCTGAAAGTAGGCGGAGCACCAGGTCATCATCGGTATATCAAATCCACCTCAACCAAGTGATCACCACAATATCTGAGAACAGATCTCATTGCTTTCACGAAATGTTAGTCGTGTAATGCTGCTTTCGCCATGATTTCATGCGGTGCACCGAAAGCTCGTCAGTGCTGCTCGATTCGTTACCATCAAACATTCCATTATTACATATTTATCGATAGGCATGATTGCAACACTAACGAAACAGGAAAACCAAAAGTCCTCAAACAAGCCGAATTGTCCATAACTGAACTCGCATTGTCGCCATAGCAAAAAAAAATCCGGAAAAAGTTTGCTGAACCTCAAGAATCGACGGTAGATCCGCAATCTGACACGTTTCGCCATTGACAATCACAGTCGTGTTTGATGCTTCGTTATCGATTTGGTCCAAAATCACCAAGGAATTGTTGTGGGCCCATGAGGCCGGACAACGGGCCACGATTGAGAACAACTTGCACACGCGCTCAAGACGAACCTTGCAGCGGTAGGAACGCACTTCGCTCAATATCTGAAACGTTTGGATGTGACACGTTGGTTGTTTGGGGAACGAAAGAACGTACTGTACTTGTTAACTGGAAAAAGGTACAGTTTGGGCAACCCTCGAAGCTTTCCAAAGTTGTGAACAAACCCCCAACAAAAATTTTTTTGAGCCTTCAAGTCACGATTGCTGTCATGTCTGCCTGTTATCATGCTTTTTTGACCGCTAAGGGCAACCCCAATCTTCACCCAAGCACGAAATAAAATAACCCAATGGCTAAAATTTCGAAAACGTTTCGCCAACCCTCGACAGAACGACCGGTTGCTGCAGTGCTCGTCTCGCACATCGACAATCTGCCGTATCGGTTGCGGAATCCGCCGATTCGAGTATTGGTGTTGATTCTTTCACCCCAAATCGATTGGCGGAAGCGGCGTCGGCGCTCATTTTTTGTGTAATATTTTATTTTTCATCAGTTATCAGTAAAAAATTTTCAGAATCGTGGATTTTTTCCTATATAAAATGCCACACACAAAGAACACAGCTGTGCAGCGTGGCAGTGATTGCACACGTGGTGCTGCAACATTTGGCAAACGGCAATAAAGCTAATGTTTCGCTCTGGAGCTCACAGCTGTGGTCAGAGACTTGATGCAGGCAGGCACGTGACCAGAACATATGTGTTGCGAGGCAAGTTGGCTTGGCTTGTTGTTGAAGTTGAAACGCCGTCATATGACCGAACGACCCTGTTTGTTGCTCAGACTGGGCTCGCCAGGTTTTTTTTGCTCCGACTTTTATTGGATTTCGGAACTGAAAACTTTTCTTCGGCAAGAAATTTCCTGTGCTCTCTTTGCAGCTGCTTTCTTCGCGTCAACTCAGTCAGTGTGTTACCACAACATCACAAGTGCTCGTTGCTTCATCGTGAGTGCTCCGTGTGTGAATCGTCAAAAACTTGTCAGATATTCGGTACACGATTGTGGCATCGAAAAGAATTATTGAACATTTGAGCAATATCGATCGAATTCAACCAAAAAATCTCAATTAAACTACTTGTCTGACCGAAGCATATTGCAGTCAGACATGGCGTCGATGTAGCATACAGCCGACCCCCGATTTTTTTCAACCATTCCCCCCATTTTATGTCATGCAAGCCGTCGAGTTGCTTCAAGGCGTCGTCTATTTCTCCACCAAATTCCCCAATTCACCCGGTGCTATCCAGGGCGACTCGATCTACAAACAACAGCCGAAATACCGAAAAATTACCGATTTCGCCCGCCACAGACTCCTCAATATTGTCGACGTACCGATGAGCGCTGATCACCAAAACGGTCGCCAACCAAACGAACTGCTTTCTCATCTATTCTCATCCTCCTCCTACTCCTTGCGTCCGTCTCGCTCCTCGAGCATCCAGTGGAGGTTCTAAATCGATCAAGAAACTATACAACAAGAGTAAAAACTGAACTTCAGTTCATCGTGAAATTTTCTCTTTCGCCGCAATACTTATTTGTGCAGTCCTTTTGAGTCAATAATCAAACCCCGTCAAACATGGACATTCGTGATCTGTTCCTCAGCTGTCGAAAAGGCGATCTGGAACGAATCAAGTGAGTTTTGTCCCTTAATTGGCTCCCTGTTGAACCATTGAACTTCACTTGCTGACATGGATTCTGAATTGGAATACATCGGTCCAAACAGTTGGAATTTTGTGCTGATCCCGATTTAGAGAGGGCTTATGAGCCGATTAGCTAGCCCTATCAAAACGGTGTCCCCTAAATCGTGTCATGATGGGTTCTTGATACAGCACGCGCTAGCTTAGATTTTTTGAGCAGAGACAGCACACGCGTGGGTCATTTGGTCAGATTTTGAGACCAGTTGTTTTGTCCGTGTGACACGAAACGACAATTGAAACATCATCAAATGTCCACAGATATCCATATTTGTTTCCAGAACCCTGGTCGAGCAACGAGACGTCGAGGTGAACCAACGGGACAAATGGGACAGCACCCCATTGTACTATGCGTGTTTGTGCGGGCACATCGATGTCGTACGGTATTTGTTGCAAGCCGGTTAGTTGGTCACGGTTTGGGATGATGTCTGGGTCCCCAGTGAAACAGGCAAACCTCAAACAGGGCGGACACAACTTTCAAGTAACCCCTTAAAAGTTTGTTACGCACTGATCCCGCCTATCGGCGAGATCTGGTGTCCGCTTTGTCAAGCTCGCAAATGAAGAAGTTCCCACAAATTCCGATAATCCCCTTGTGATGATGATGACCTACAGTACCAGCGGTAGTGGGTCACATGTGCCAGTTCGATCCGGTTTTCACAGTCGTGCGGTGCACCAGGACATCGTCAATGCGGTTTTCGGGCTATGCCGACTTCCAACTCTATATTATTCAGGTGCCCGCTGCGACGCGAACACGTTTGACGGTGAACGTTGCATCTACGGTGCGTTGACGTCCGACATAAGGAGTCTGCTGCGTCGTCACAAAGTGATCACCAGTCAGACGGTGCGACGCGAGCTCTATCACGAATTTCTGCGAAAGTTGGTTTTGTCGTAGCTTCGTTTTTATCTTGTCAACGGAAAAATTTATCGACATTCTGTGAAGCCGTGCTCCGTGTCCGACTCGTGTAAAGTTTATCGGGGCCTTGCCAATCTTGGTATAGTGTTTCCTTTTTATGCAAGGCAAATACAACAAGCGATCCCACGTTATAACTTATGTAACTCCAGTTTGGAGTCGAGATTTCAGGAAACTAATGAAAGAGATTAAGAATAATGTCCTTGTTAACCCAAGCACGACACTCAGCAGCAAACATAGTGACTGTTGTTAGATTCCACAGGCAAACGTTGCAAACGTTTTTGCCAGCTATATGTGATCGAGTCGAAATTGCAATCTCGACCTCAACTAGAAGTTCAGCTATAACACGGGGGCCGCTTGTTTCCTTGGACCAAGAAAACCACGAAACACTATATCTGTGTCCTCAATATTGAAGTTCGTTTGGGGTCATGTCTCCATGTGGTCCATTCACACTGACGATAACCGGGCTCCCTGTCTCGTGAAACCTGCCAAGAACGTGGTTGCTCACCTAAAAGGCACACTTACTTTTCACATTGTTATCATGCCCATTGACTGACCACACCGAACAGTACACTCGCAATTATTTTCCATATCGTGACCCGATGTTTCACGGATGACATATACGCAGATTGCTGGACACGGGCGACTACAGCGACGTTCGATTTGTCATCCACGGCCGACAGTACCGAGCGCATCGCTGTATCCTTTGTGCCCGATCGACGTACTTCGCCGAAATGTTCGCTGGGCGTTGGCGATCAAAGACCGAAGTGGTCATCAACAATGCACTGGTTAATCCGGATGCGTTCGGAGCCGTGCTCAGCTATTTGTACACTGGTTGGTGGTTGGCTGGCTGATGTTTCATAACTTCTTTGTTTTGACCATGGGCAAAATTTTGCCTGCATCAGGATTGGCGTGTTGGATTACCTTGAAATCTGGCATCAAAATGTGTCCGTGTGAACTGGGCCATGAGTGTCCGTGGATATCATGCACGTGTGTTTTACGGCCGGGCTCACAATGGGTGATATTTTCGAAACAGTGTAACGGTCAGTTGGGTGTAAAGGTCGGTGGAGAGCTCGGTGTGAGAAAGTTCAGTGTAAGCTCGGTGTAAGCTTGAAACATTGCACGCTGAGCAAGCAGCAGACGCGCGTTTCTAAACGAAAGGTCAACTTTGATGGTTTGCTGTGCAAGCGTAAAGCGTTTGTTTGCAATGTGGTTCATTTAAGCTGGTTGCACAAACGTTTTAAAGGATTATTTGTAAGTTACCTAACAGTTCGCCTCAAGGCTGTTGAGAAATTGAACATTCATTGACGGCGGTGCCAAAAATTTTGACGTCACTAACTGATCACAGCACGAAATCAAAACGGCTCCATAAAAGGTTACGAAATTCATAACTGTCGTTTAGAAACGCTTGTGCAACCAGCTTAAATGAACCAGATTGCAAACAAACGATTTACGCTTGCACAGCAAACTGCCAACGTTGACCTTTCGTTTAGAAACGCGCGTCTGCTGCTTGCTCAGCGTGCAATGTTTCAAGCTTACGCCGAGCTTACACTGGACTTTCTCACACCGAGCTTTCCACCGACCTTTACACCCAACTGACCTTTACACCGTTTCGAAAATATCACCCAATGGCTGTTGCTTTTGAGCGGTCAAAATGTTTAATGCCAAACGGAAGTCAAACCCAAAGTCGAATCAACCAAGACCAGAATCCCAGCTATGTACGTGCACACCTATGTAGGACATGGGTACTTAGGGCGAACTTAGGTTAAAAGGGGGGACTCATTGCTAAAAGTACCCTTTCTACAATTTCAACTTGTAGCTGGGATGAGTGCGATCAGAACGCCACCAAGATTAAATTAATCGGACGAAAATCGGCCGAGATCGAAGCGATTGAATCGACCCAACCGGGAACAAAAATAAGTTCGGACACCAGCTGCATTTTTATTGCAAATCAGGCAAAAGCTCTTGAATCGTTAGATTTTGAGCGAGCAGCTGATGTTTAAGAAAAGAAAACGAAAATTCCAACCTGTGGTTTTTCTCTAACAGTGACGATTTCTTCCAAAAATCAGAAATCCTTCAAAAAGGCTTATTTCGCGATTCTGAGACCAGTTCTGGAACAGGTCAATTTAGCCGTATTGATTTATCATTTATAAAGGTGTGCCGATCGATTCTATGGCGGTCCATTCGCAGGTAGATACCGGCGGTGGACCACCTTTAGCTGCGTCCCTCAGTGGACTTTATTATGTAATCATCAAAACATTTTTACTTCACGGCCGATCCGCTGATCCACTGTGACACCGAAGTGAAAATATTTCAATGACAGCGTATAATGGCCACATTGTGAAACTAAACTAAAGGTGGTCCACCACCGGTATCTACCTGCGACTGGACCCCGATGGGATCGATCGGTACACCTTTATAAAGAATAAATCAACACGGCTACATTCATCTGTTCCAGAACTGGTCTCAAAATCACGAAATAAGCCTTTTTGAAGGACTTATGATTTTTTGGAAGAAATCGTCACTGTTACAGAAAACCGCAGGTTAGAATTTTCGTTTTCTTTTCTCCAACATCAGCTGCTCGCTTAAAATCTAACGATTCAAGAGCTTTTGCCTGATTTGCAATAAGAATGCAGCTGGTCCGAACTTATTTTTGTTCCCGGTTGTGCCGATTCAATCGCTTCGATCTCGGCCGATTTTCATCCGATTAATTTTATCTTGGTGGCGTTCTGATCGCACGCATCCCAGCTACAAGTTGAAATCGTAAAAAGAGTACTTTTAGCAATGAGTCCCCCCCTTTAAATCCGGAATCCGGAACCCGAAAATAATTTGCATGCAAAAACACAAAACATTTCTGGGCTCCGGAATTATTTCCGGAAAACGCAAGAATTGCATGTAAAAATTATGCGTTTTCCGGAAATATTTCCGGATTCAGATTTCCGGATTCAACCTAAGCTCGTCCTTATACACATACATGTCTACAATAGAAACTATTAGGAACCGTACGTTGTCTATAGATGTTTCAAATACCAACATTTGTTCCCAAACCGTTGCAGGTCAATTGGAGACGCAAGTGAACCAGGTGGACGACGTGCTTCGTCTGGCCAAACAATGCAAACTGATCACGCTGCAGGAACGATTGGAGGAAATGGCCAACAAAGCGCACTTCTTTCGTGAGTTTCGACTTAGAAAGTGGCCGTTTGTATCAAACTTGATGATCGTGATCCTCCCTTGCCTCGGTCATGGGACCTATTTTATTACAAGGGTGACTTTAAAAAAAATTTAAATTTTCCCATGCAACTTTCTAGAGAGCACCAAGCCGGGCACGCACGTGACCTCAGTGCTGGTCGAAGCACCTCCCGGCAGTTTTGAGTTGAACTCGGATCTGGGTTCGCTAGCAGATGATGCCGTGCCCACAGCTTTGTGCGGTTGGGTGGCGGGACTGGAGCTGCCCTTGATGGATGTGGTGAATGAAGAGAATAAACCACAATTCGTTGATGTCTTGTTTGAAGTCGGCGGGCATCGGTTCGCTTGCCACCAGGTAAAATAGAGATTATTTTAAGATTTTCTATATGGCTTTTTTTGCTGATTTACAGCCGAAACCTCTGAATGATTACTGAAACCACAGACCACGAAGACAAACCAGTTGTATATGCTTGTAGTGGGCACACGGCCACGGGGTGCACATAGGACTGACCATGACCTGGTACACCTCCTTGTCCAACTTTAGAAATCACCCAACTAAAAGCCGACTTGGTCTTGTTATCATGCCCATTGTTTAATGTTTCACCCAAAAAGTGTAAACCATCGCCCGCATCCTGTTGCAGGCATTTTTCTCCGGTCGCAGTGAGTTCTTTCGTACGTTGATCAGTGACCCGCTCGGTGAACTAGCAGGTGATGTTGGCTCCGAAATACCCGTCATACCGTTGAGGCACTTCACGCCCGACATTTTCACGTACATTCTGTACTACATGTACCAGGACTGGGTGGAGGTTAGTTGTCGTCAACAGCACTCTTCTTAAAATAATAATTGGCTTTCTCTGCAAAAAAAGAAACAAAAATTTTTTATTGCAGCTTGAATTGAACACGGTGTTCGAAGTGCTGGCCGCAGCTGAATTGTGTCTGCTGAGCGGGCTGAAACGACTTTGCGGCAGTTTCATTGCGCAACATCTGGACATCAATTGTGTACGTGTGATTCTGAAATATTTAATTTTTTTAAGAATATAAATGGCAAAATGCGAAGGTCCCACTTCAGGTTTTCACAGTGCTTCGCTCATCGCGCATGTTCGCCGTCCCGCGGCTGGAGGACGCCTGCTATTCGTTTATCGCCGACAATATTGAAATCGTTGGTTCATTTGATTTAAATTCACGTTTTCAACAAAAAAAACAAAATTTTTATCAAAAAACAAAAATCAGGTCGTCGACCATCCCGAATTCCACGATCTGATTGCGGAGGACGCAAATTCGGTGGCTGATCGGGAGGAGACCGATTCAATCGATATAATCGATCAGATCCGATACCAACTCACTGCTGATACAATTGATGACGCTCATGATCGACTGGAATTGATTGATTCGTTGCTGGATCGATTGGGATATGATGGCTGATATTAATTGTTTGATTGATTGGGGATTGAACAAAAAAGTTGACTAATTCATTGAATATCACGTTGCTTCTTGGTATGTATTTAGAGGTGTTGTGTGAAAATGTACAGTGCTTTTCGTATATGCATGAATACCTAGTCCGTGTCTCGTCTCTGTTTGCTTTCATGTCATCGTATTTTATACAGCTCTTTCTTGCTTGTGTTCAGTCAAGCGATTGAACCGGCGATAGTTGTACAGTACGTTTCGTTCAAATGTTGCCCATTATTATATTTTGACCATTTCACTCGGTCGGTCACCAGAAAATGCATGGTTGCGCATTTGCAACTGCAGGTATTTCGCCACTTTTCCACTTTCACACAGAACTTAGCGCATTTTTATCTTAATATTTTGGTGAACATTGCGGTTTTCACTAAATTTGCGAAAATATCTTCCCCATTCATGTTTATTTTTATAATATATGTATATGCGTATCTTTAAACCAGGGTAAGCGCCCGATCCTTATTCATGTAAAAATGTAATATAAATGCACAAAAATGTTGCTTTACGTTTTTGTAGATACTGTATATATGTACGTACAGGTTTGTGAGAGTGATATGCAAATTGTTTATGTGATATGTGCGTAATGATAGCTCATCACAAGCGTTTGATAGCATAAATCAAAGTTGTACATTGGAGTTTGATGCGATTTTGTTAATGTGAATTTTCTACAAGAGACACGTGCTATTTCGCAGTTGTATGCATTTTTGTGGTGATTTTATGATATTGTGCAACAAATTGTGCTTGTTCAGTAGCTTCCGCCAGATATCAATACCTGCGTAGTTTATAGTTGCGTGCACACTACACTGTGTTTAGCTGGACCACTGTGGATATTGATAGTTTTCAGTGTAACCCTACTTACAATAGCTGATGTCTCATTAGCGTCATGTGTTTGTTTGCACACATTTGTGTGTCGTAGTGGAATAAAAAAATCAACCACAAAAAAACACTGCACTTGCGCGTTGTTAACTTTATGGCACGTGACATAGGCGCAATACAACACAATTGTTCCCCTGGGCAAGCTGCTCTAAGTTTTGGTTCATTAGGGTATTCGATTACTCCACAGCTCGGCAGCAAGCAAGGTGCATTGCTTCCTTTTCGTTTGTATCTAAAGGTACAGCAGGTGTTTTTGAATACGCCAATTTCGGCCCCCAGTTGTTGTGCAAGTACTAAGTGACAAACCACGTCACGTCGCACAAAAAAGTCTCTCTGTTCTCTTCATGTACATGGTGTAGCACTGAGCAGTTTGTGTTTTTGAACGGCGGAGCATAATCAAAAGTATTACGATGTGTCGTATCATAGTACTGTACATTGTGAAAGTCCAGTATCCACACTCATACAGTACATATGTGCCACATTTCGAATTCACAGGCCCGGACCACCTGCTGATCACTTTGGCATCGCAATAAAGTGAAATGGTCAGTATTCTGAAACGGCGCGTCAAGCAATTACTGGTATCTGATGAGCGTTACTTCGCCAAAACCTCGACAGTTTCAAAACTGTTGGTCTTTGTGTTTATAGATGTGCATTCCAACCCTTTTCATCTTCTGTACCTTATTATCGTCTGTTGATTCATGTTGACATCGGAGCGCATTTGATTAAATGACTTATGATGTGCTTAGGCGCGCTTGCTTTTCTCATGTTGTTCTTCTCCACTTCATCAGTTTTTGTCAACATACATATACAGTATGTGCTGTAAATCTGGGCGGTTGCTGCGTGTGCATGCAATAAGTTTGCAGCCTGCCTGCGCGTACGGGCAGCTGCATGCAACCACACACCATGTCACACGCTCACCACTACATACGTAACACACTGTTTCAATGAATTCGTTCACGAACATACATTACCCTGTTCTGCGTTCTCCGATCTTGGTGATGTAGCAATAGCCAGATATACGTATGCAGTCGGTCTTGGTCGCTTGATCCTTCCCACTACGGATGTGGACACTGCTTCTATAATTGCTGTTTTCGGCTGTTGATAAACAATTTTCGCGGCAGTTGATTTTAGAACCATCAAGACGTTGAAAATATAACATGAAGTCAAAAAACGACCATTTTCTGTGACATTCTGGTTCCACCTTGTGAGATCAGCACTATTTTCGACCACTCTCAAAATTCAACACCTACAGGACTGTATAGCCTACAGAAGGTTATGGGCATACTGCTTGCAAACGGCCGCATGCATGCATGCATGCACGCACAGATCTCCAAAAATTTGATGGGGTGCCGTAAGCAAATTGATGAGAAATACAATTCAAAAGTTTTGTAGCCGGCAGCGCGTTAACACTTGCATGTACTTCTGTGAATACGATACTGTCAGCGCGTATTTGCGGTGTGTAGAAACAGTGTTGTGAACAAGCACATTAAAATGAGCAAGTGAAAACAACTTCATGCAGTGTATATGACAAGATGAAGTGGCTGGTAACCGATTCACCAAAAAGGTACACTACTTGAGCCTGGTGTCTAAAACATCAATGTGTTATTTTACGATATGTGCTCAGTGGCTTGATCACGTTGCAGTTCCGCACAGTGATAATAATCATTTTTTAAACTCATCATTTCAAACTGATGAATTGGTTTAATTCACCATGTATACAGATCCATTCAAACTCAACCCACCACCACTATAGTGGAAACCGAAAACGTAGTTGCACAATGTTAGTATCCTCAAATTATGGGGCATCTCCGAAAATCAGGTTTTTCCCGCATGGGAACCATACTATTCTTCTCACTGAAACCGGCTATTTAATTTGAATTGCTATGCCGCATAAACAATTTTCATGCACTGCTAGGCAAATCGGTTCGATATTCTGATTTCGATTTTTAACCTTGATCTTTTTGGTTTGATTTAGCTCTGCGACGTAATGCGATTCAAATGAAAAGTAATTAGAAAACACGCGTGACGCGCTAATCGCGGTTTCACAAGGTCATTTCTCTCCTTTAGTTTTCTCGAATTTTACGCTCTCACGCGCATAACCGCATTTTAGTATAAATTACATATTTCAATTATTCTGACTGATCAGTAATGACAAAGGGTCAATGTATTTCTGCACATGCCTTCCCGAAAACTTTTCAGGCTGCAGTCAACAATTTGTCAGAGCTGAGAGTTTGAAAAACTACATATTGAAACATCAGCCAGTCTGGTACAGCACCAACAAATTCCATTGCAATGGGGGACTGTTGGCGCTCGGTTAGTGCATTTAGTATGCTTTTATCGACTCATAATTTCCTTTTTATTATTCTCATTTTGGCCCAGGGTATTCTGTTGCTCAAATATCATTCATAGTCCATCCATCAGCTCATGCCACTCTTTTGGGAAGGTTTAGGTGCCGTTGTGAAAAACTGTTCCTCCGCAAGGCGCAAGGTCAGAGAAAACGACGCACAAAAATAAAGCAAAAACCGATTTCTCTTTCATTTCTTTTTTCGTAGGCCAACCGGAACCGGAACAGCATTGGAACCTACCAAGCTTTTCAACTGAAAAAAGTGTCATGAGCTGATTGTTGGACTATTCATATGTATGCCACGCATAATTTGGTGTCCATCCACATGATTATACGAAGCAGCATGAAAAAGTTTATGCAAGGCAGAAGTTGGTTGGTAATCTGTGGCGCAGTTTTTGGTTGTTTCAAGCGCAGCAATGAAAAGTGGGAGTTGAACATACAGTATGTGGTTTCTGACTCAAGCAGCACAAAGCACAAAACCGGCATACCGAAAAAAACTTGGCTTAGGGCACCCAACGCAACGAATAAGATGTTCGGCAGCCGAAGCCGTAGATCCGATCTCTGAAGACTTCACCGTCCCCAAAGCACAGCAATTTGCCTATCGCCTAGTTCACCACGACGTCAAAGTGAAGATAAAAAATTACTTTATAACGATATCAAAGCTCAAATGCATCAAAAACACTACTGGTAGACACCCCTGGCTCTGCTTCCTGCACCAATGACCTGATGCCCCGTTTCGTTAATATACTACAAGCGTCGACGAGTTTATTGCGAGTATTCGAATCCAAAATATAAATTATTTATACCCGACAGATGCGGGGACTACACTCTCACGCCCTGAACCGCACACGCGTGTCACAATTGCGCCGACGCCCCCCCCCCCCCATGAAGCAGCATGCAAAACTTCAAAAACATGTGTGGATTTTTTCATTTGTGTTTGACATTGGAATGATACCCGGCATCTAGCACGTAAGCAGCAGCCCAAGATTTTATAATGCCGTGAAGAATTGTCCATTTCGCTGCTGATATTATGTTTTGCGACCCCCTACGTGTGGACGTGGAGTGGCAAAAGTTCTATGAGCTTGCATACGCGCGCATTCTAGTCGTTTTTTATTCGGAACCGTTGTACCGCCAAACGCGAGCAAGAGAAACGATCATATCGTTCCCGCCCCACTTACTGTAACAAAGATAGAAACCTGCATGCAGCACCCGCCTCATAGTGAACGTGCAGTGTACCGTAGTTCCGTGTGCTAATTGCGCGCATAACGTCCCGGAAATGAATCATTGCTATAAGGTATACATGCGCGTACGAGCGTAACCACGGATCTCGTGCTCCTGTCATGTAGCGCACAAGTGCGAACTTTTTTCAAGAAAAGAAAAGAAAAACGGTCCGTGTGTGTGTGTTTTTGACAGGTATATGTAGGTAGTACCGCACGTCCCCGCACGCACATCACAGACGTCTGATTGTGCCCTATGTTTGCATGCAGAGACACCCCGGACCATCTAACTACATTTTCTGCCGTTGTTGCAGCGCGTTTGATTCTATTGTGTATATTGCCTTACCGTACCCAAGGCCCCGATACGCGCTTGGAAGTCGCCAGCACTGTGAGGTGATGGATCGAGCATAATTCCATAGTGCCCATGCGTCCATTGTATACGAATGGGTCCCAAAGTTTTAAATAGGAAAGCCCCCGGGACTCTGTTCGAAAAGAGGCAACTTTGTGAGGAACATTTTACACAAATAAGTCCCCGTAGCCATTATTCGGAAACAATTATGCGGGCCGGTTTTTTCTAAGTTTTTTATAACTCATCGTTAACGATACCGGATGTCATGACAACTGATGCAGGTGAATTTCATTTTCGTCTCGTCTTTAGTGCAGAAAACCAATTACAGTATTTTGCTTGATCTTTGGAAAACGATTTCACCCTCTGAGGGTTCTGTTCGTAGGAGCTCCATGTGGAAAACTGCGGTATCTTGCCGAGACGCGCATAAACGTCTTGTTTGTGCTGCGTGCATCAATTGTGTAGTTCATGCGCCGTCAACAGGAGCGGCCATAGGACAGGTGTTTTGATTGAACGAGTTACAATCTAATCTTAGGTCGATAAGCCAGTTAGCAAACATTCTTTTATGTTCCAAACAATGTGAATGCATATTAAATATTCCATACGTGCGCATATTACTTGTCATGGAACTTCTCGTGACGTATGTAAGTCTCGAGAAGTAACCGTACCGTTCATCATCCCGGCTAATACTATTGTTGTCAACGCAACTGCCTGCAAACGTTGGTTAGCGTTAGGCGCAACACACGTGCGATGCGTGCAAAGTACGACATTTGTATGGAAATGGGAAAGCAGCACTGGATGAGCGCGATGAAATTATTACAGGGTTGTCGGAATACACACGCTTAGATTGACAGCCGGTGCGTTGAAGTTGAAGATAACAGAAATCCGGCTCCATTTGTTCGCAAAACACGGGCAGTTGCGTTAACAACAGTTGTATATGAGGTGCATTCGTGGTTTGCGCTCCAGCTCTAAAATTGCAACCAGCTCGTTGAGATGTCTATAGTTGTTGCGATGTACCAGATGATCTAAACCAGCGCGTCACCATCAGTGGTGTTTGCCGGCATCAGCCGTCTTTGAGCACAAAGTTAACAAGGAAATTCAAGGTGGCGGGCAAAGTGACATGCGGTAACCTTTTGCGAACACAATACAAGTGCATTCAGGGGCGTTGCGCCGCATTTCACGCTTCAAGTACTTCGCGCTGCCACAAAGCATCGTTTTGCACCTCAATATATGCCGGGGACTCATTTCCGCTGTCCCTTCCTTCCAAATGCTAAAGGGTTTGAAATTACCGCCCTTACAACCGCACCCAAGCATATGTCGAGGACTAATTCAATGCTCGACGGTTCTATGTATATGAATGCGTGCTGTTTGGTTTTTTATATCGCGCAAAGTTTGTCAAGCATGTCGCTGCTTTAAGTCCAGGTCTGGGACCCGGTTGAGTGGGGCCCCGGACTGACTGAGTCCCGGGCTTCAGTGCCAACGGTGGTGCTATTGGTCGTTGGTGAACCTAAGAATATCAAAAACGATCTGATCATTTGAAATGGAGAAGCGTTTATAATCTCAATTACCACGTACAGCACAGCCCATCCCAGCATGGCGAAGTCCAAGCAATGTCTCTCTGGGTCTCAAACCGTCGGGTGCAGATTTTCTGTCGTCACCTGGTCTGTTTGAGTGGCACCCGCGTGTACCGTGCATGTATACCTGCGCATGTTCTAACTTGTGCATATTTGATTTCCCAGCCATGTGTATACCTACGTATGTATCATGGTGTCCGCACAGCCCTTCCAAACATATGATCAGGAGCAGGCACATTAGTCAAACCATAAGTTAGTACTCGTGATAAGCTTCATGTAAACCTATGAAAGGTGTAGGCTCTTTTTGTGAAAGGTTCCTGCACACTTTGCCATATTCTATATATGAAATGCTCTTGTGTCGTGTGTGGGACATCTAATGGCTTTTAGTCAGCTGACCAGCTCGCGGTCTGTGCGTGCATATTTGTCACGCATCATATGTTCCATTAAAACGTCAAAAAAAGCTGAAAAAATGGCCATATAATCTGAATAGTGTTTGGAGACAAGCCACGAACCATAAACTACGGTAGTGTTGCACTTTCTTATACAACCCACTTTCGTATTCTGAATATTTCTGACCGATTTCCACAAATTCCTATGCAGTTGAGCAAGGACGACGGATATCTGACTTTGACCAGACAATTGACATCAATTCACATTTAATCTATCTACACATTATGACTTAACACTTGAAACAAACGCGTGTCTGCGTGAAGACTTTGCCAAGTCTGCCATAAGACAACTTTCGCGGAAGCGTTTTCGTGCAGCGACACTGCGCAGATGGACAGTAAGATGGTGTTGAACAACAAGCAGCTGGATACCGTAATCCGACAGACACCTACCGGTACCGTGTGCCAATCGCCAGGTGGCACGCGCTACAAAGTCAACGCGGACCAAACAGCTGAATCAACAGTGAGAGACAAATGCATGCATGTTTCATGAAATTCCAGGGAATTTTTTAGGAAAACATAAACGTGGAAACGCTCCATATGTTTGATATGAAGAAATCACGAACCATCAGATCAGACAGCAAATTTTCAAAGCAGAAAAAAAACAAAAAGTGCTATCACACGTACCAGTACAGCTTTTTTGAGAACAAACACAAAAATGTTTCACGGTACTCACATATGTTTCAGACCAAGAAATGGCTGCGTGACAACCTGCTGCTGATCTTGACCGTTCTCTCGGTGGTCATTGGCGCGGTGCTTGGCTTTATTCTTCGTGCATTCCACCCATCTGCACAGGTTCCACTGTCTTTTATGTCTAATTATTGTTTGCGAAGATTTTGTGATGGTTTCTTTCCACTTGGTTCCCACCCACCCGCAGGCAATAATGCTGATCACGTTTCCCGGTGAAATTCTGATGAACATGCTGAAAATGATGATACTTCCGCTGATTATCTCATCTTTGATCTCTGGTTGGTTTGTATTTTTTCAAAAGTATTTGAAACATTACATTGAACAACGAAAAATAAATAAACTTTTTGTTTCAGGCCTGGCTCAGCTTGACGCACGCTCTAGTGGTCGGATGGGCTCGCTGGCCGTGGCCTATATTTCGCGACCACCATAATCGCCGCCTGCGTACGTAATGTTTCACTCACCTTTTTTCTGTTTTTTTGCATTTGTATAAAAAATTATTTCCAAATATTATTCTGCAGACCGGCATTTTTATGGTGTTGACCATTCACCCCGGTGACCCGGAGGTGAAAGCAGGTATGGCGAATGTGG
>JASAMV010005345.1:0-13878 GCA_030248065.1 Rhynchonema sp. JSB1_4
TAGACGTTTTTCTGTCGTTTTGGCCCCTTGGCCCTTTGGTACCTATGAATGTGAAATTTAGGTGCCAGTGGTGCCCTGCGATAGATAGAAATATTGTCTAATTCATTCATTTGTGTAACTGTAATTGATCGATTGAAACGTTGGTACTGGCGGATAGCGATAGGTTCATTCATTTTTGTTGTTGTGCGAGTGTCTATGAAAGACAACAACACAGAAATATCATACCCTCAACATCAGTCATAATTGTCATTTGTTTAGAGTAATCAATTGATTCTTTGCTTGATTGATCTAATGATTCAATGACTTGCGGTTTTTGCTAATTGATTACGATTGCTTGATAAAACCAATTCAACAATTAATTGACCAATTAATTTTTTTGTGTTTCAGCTCCCACGACGACGCAAAATCACCAGCGGACAAACTGAAAGCCGAGGGAAAAACCATAGTGACAGTGTCATTGGGCAATTCACCAACTCACATGGACGATGTTGCAAGTGGAAAAGAGAACGAATTCGAAGTGCTCGATGTCACAAATATTAGAAAAATATTTGTTGGCTTGCTTAATGCACTTTGTAGACAGAACACGTAGGACTCATATTTTTAAATTGTTGATTTTGTCTTGTAACTGCCAAATCGTATAATATTGCAATGAAACATCTATGTTATGTGTGCTCTGTGTCAAACCCAGATCTCTCTCAAAAACTGAACATTTTATTTTTCGATGGGCTTTGCTAGTGATTTTATGCCTGATGTTCGATGTTGTCATGTAAAGGCAAACTACGCCAACACGAGCCCGATTTCGGAGGTGGTGAACTTGCAAAACGCAAAGAAAGAGAAAATCATCATGCTCTACGTTGTATGCCACAACGTGTAACGTTTCCCAAATCAGCAGCCACGTCATGAATGTTTCACCATTTTCCAGCTTCGAAATTGGGCTCGTGTTGGCGTAGTTTTACTTTACTAATTTACATTTTATAGGGGACGTCCAAACTTTTGCTGTGTATTCCACGTTTATGAATTTATTTTCTGTGTTCGCGACATTTCTCCAAGTGTTAAACCATACATTTGTGGACGTATGCGTAACTGAAGAAAAACAAAAAACTAATGAAAAATAAATGAACAAACGCAAAGCGGTTGAGAAATGGAACGTGATGCGGACGCTTTCGTATCGGAATGCGGATGCCGTGTTCTTTTTGTCAAATTTTTGTCCAACTTTTGACGGGCGTAAATGCTGTTCACATGATCCTAAACCAACGAATTTTACGCTGGTCCCAATTGGTGATGTGAGGCAGAAGGCTGTGTTCGGCAATGCCACAATCGGGCACGCCTGTCACAATCACCATACGCACGCACCAGCATCTGAAAATAACGCATGATGCGGCCGCGAAAGTGTATGATGAGTGTCGCAGTTTCACAAGCAGCGACACAGGCGATGATTTCTTCATAAAAACAAAGCGCACAAATACATATGCATTTTTAACCAAAAAAGGGGAATAATACAAAAAGTTTTGAAATGATAAAAAGTGAACTTACTTTTTTAATGCAAAACCGAAAAACAGGCGAGCTTTTTTCGCAACATTTTTTTACTTTTTTTAACTCAACCCTGTGCACAACAACACACAGTGACAGGCATCCGAGCTTGGTGTTTGCACATTGTTCTGAATCTGAACTGAGCTCAATTCGGGCCAAGTGGTGTTTGGCCTGGTTAGTTCAGGGATGATACCCCAGCTGACGGAGCAACATCAACGTGGTGTCGTGGGTCAACCTGAGAAGGGTGTCGTGAAGCAGCAATCGCTGCGGGTAACAGGCACCCAAAAGTCAGAGGCACTCGGATTGTTGGTACATACATAGGTCCCTCGTGGAGCCTCAATTCTTCCGAATGCGCCTTTTTTACTTTTATATAATTTCAATTACTTTCAATTACCTTTCTTTTTCCACTTCAATCACTCAAGTACCATCAACAAATGTCACAAACAGCACTGAATTGCGCTTGACGACAGAGAAAATGACCAAAGAACAATCACAAAGTTGAAAAATTTCAACTCTGTTATTTGTTCTCTTGAGAACAGGATTTGGGTGTTTCGTCGTGTTTCGCCACGAACGCGTTTATACTTTTTTGGCTGTTTCACGTTGCGTGTTCTCAGGCAAGTATAAAGGCACTACGAAACAGGTTGAAGCAAGAACACGAATTTCTTGTTCTTGTTGCGTCAGAGAACGAAGTATAGTTGGGCCTTAAATATGCCCAGCAACAAGTACATAACATACACACCGGGGTGTGCACATGCCACATGCGTGATAACTATAATAAACAAGCGACTAAATGACAATAAATTTTACGACGCGAAAATGATGCAGTTGTTTTAGATTACGTACGAACGTGCAGCCTGCCCTGTTGGACCTTTCACATCCAGGGTTGGGCAAAAAAAACTTTTTTTCAAAATTCGTTTTTTTAAAAATCGTTTTAAGAACGTTTTTTAATTAAAAACGCCCAGATGACCGAAATATGCCCCAAAATTGTTGGAAAACGCTGTTGGGAAGAAAACGTGGTTAAATGAAGTATAATTCTATGTGTTCTGAGGCAAAATAAACGGGTTTCAACCCTTTTCTAGCGAGTTGTTACTCCGTATATCGACGTAACTCGACAAAAGTAAAAATTGGTCGGAAATTTTTTGAAAAAAAAATGAGTCAAAAAATTGATTTTCCTTGAGAATCAGGGAACTTTCCCCAAAAAATTCAGGAAAATCAAGGAAATTCAGGATTAAAAAAACGAAAAACGACACAGACGTTTTTAAATTAAAACGTCGTTTTTTAAAGAAAAAAACGCTGCTGTTTTTTTCTGCCTAACCCTGTTCACAACACGTCTGTTGCGGCACCTTACTTGGCGGGAAGTGTATGCTGCTGTTGAATTTAATTATTTTTTGATGAAGGGCACAACTCTTGCCGTTAATTTCTTTTGGGTGTCATGGGCACACTTTAGGAAAGTTTGCGCGGTGTTTAAAACTTACAAATGCAAGTGCTAGGCGCAAGCTGTAGTACCTACCGATATCGCCCCGATATTGTATTGCCAATGCCAGCCAACATCATTCTATTCACTCATAAATTACGGTAATCGAGTTCGCCGCCTATGTGATTCCACTTGATTTGGCGTGTGGCTTCTTTTTTCCGCTTGCACATCAACGTCTTCGGCCTGCCGAAAACTACAGACGGACACAAAACTATACCTTTGACATGAATAATTGGTATGTATCTATTTCTTGTGACGGTTGTTTCACTGCAGTGTTGCTGTCCAGGCGCAAGTTTAACTTTACAGTCATTGCGAAACCTGTCACATTTTTGTGTGCCGATACGTGATAGACAAAGTTGATATTTACAGAATAATGCACCCAGTATTACGCGCTGATCGGTTAATCAAATTATCGCTAACTCAAAAGCGCGCCAGAAACCATGTCAGTCACGGTGTGCGACAGCGCTGTGACCATCAAGGAGGTGCAGGATGTCATCAATCGACGATTGGGCACAAAGGGCAAAATCGAGAAATGGTCGGCGGAAGACATCGGCGTCGGAACGGGATTTCTGTCGGTTGGTTTTCGTGTCACACTCCGTTCTTCAAGAACGGCTACCCTGTGAAAAACGTGCAGGCCGGTATGCACTATGCCGGCACGGGTCGGGCGGGGGGGGGGTGGAAAATGGGTTGTTTCTGTTATTATTTTCCCAGTTAACAGTTGCTCCCCTAAGCTTTTACGCTGCATACACAACAAAATATGACCCAACACCCCAATTTGTGCCCCTGACCTGACCCATGATGCCAGCAACGTGCATACCAGCCCGGCCCGGTCGGTATCGAACATGGTGATTAACGGTGACTTGGCTTGGTAGGACGTGATCCTTATTGCAGTAAGGAAATTAGGAAATTTACGGGAGCCACTAAGTTCGTATCCAGCCTATTAGTTATTCATTTTCGGTCCGGGAACATTTTTTACGCTGGACGAAATTTGTGGCATCACTAAGTTTTTTAATATCGAAAACATATGAAAAATATCCAAATTCAAAAAAGTTTGACCAGGGCAGACCATATCCAATCCGATCCGATCACTAAGTTTGATGTCGCTCAATGTGGTTGAGATTCCTATCAGTTCATGAAGAGTGGGACAAAATAACGGACACCCCTGGGGTCTGGCGAATAAACGCACGCCCTTTCGAGTCGAGGCGTAACGAACGGAACCGGTGTCTGTGTGCGCGCTGTGCTGCACTGTGTATTGCACGTGCGTGCGTTGGATTTATGAGTGATTCTGAGCAGTGGTCAATAAAAAAAATTTTTATTCGAACCCCATTTAAAAAAAAATTTTTTTTAATTAGAAAGAATTTTTTTATTCCAGCCAAAATCTGCCCAACACGATAAAAAATGAGCGCTCAAGTACAAATTGGGGGTATTTTTGTTACATAATGTGTTCTAAGTGCATATAAAGCACAGGTGATGCGAAAACCATGCTATCCAATGGTCGATAAGTACCAACCATATTCAGGTACACACCCGTACCCTTCCCTAGGTGGTGCGGGTGTGATGGTATGGATTTCTGATATTCGGGATGGGAATTTTGGGTTAAATTATGACGTCTAGGTACACGACCAATGCAAATAAGTTGCACATAGCGTGAAATTAGAGTGAATACAAAATAGAATCACTCCTTTCGGGTCTGGGGCATGGATAAATAAATGCCCACCCAGTCACATACGTGTGTAGTCATATGAGAGGCCCCGTGAGTGTGCGCACTATGTCTAGATGCCACAAAACAACGATTATGGCACCCAATACACCCATGGTAGGTTAGGTGATGTCAACAGTAGCAATTTTTATGCAAAAATAGCACTTTTAGAGCAAAAAAATCGAGAAATTTTCGAATTTTGAAATAATAAAAATTTTTTTTTAACTTTTGGAACGAATTTTTTTCAAAAATTTTTTTTTTAAAAACCACTGATTCTGAGTCGCAGCGAGACCGCGTTCCCGTAGCTCAGTTGGTAGAACAACTCATAGCTGTCCAGACCTGATGGCTGGGAGGTCGGAGATTCGAGCCCTTCCGGGAGCATGTGGCGGTTCAGGATCACACCTCCACACATATTCAAACAGATAACGGCGAAAATCGAGCTGACCTGGGCGGAGGATGAGCATGACGAGAAGCTGCCGAAATCAGTCGTCTGCAAGATACCGACGGGCAACAAGCTCAAAATGCTCTGCAACGAGGACAATTTTGCCGAAATGTCCGCCTTCATCGAAGCGATCGTTTATCGGGTTAGTGGCGATGTGAACACAGAGAGGACCATCGAAACCCCCGTTAGCGCCTAATCTACCGTTATGGTTGTGTGCAGGGTTTTGGTGACTGTACCCCAACTCTTCACCAAATGGGACCATCGTCAATCAAGGCTAAAACACCTCCTGAATGGCAAGAAACATTCACACAACCCCCAACCCCCAAACCGCATTGGCATGCACTTGTCGCTGCAAGCCACACTGTGAGTGCTGTTTTCGGGCCTTAATTTTCTGGATGTCACAGAACAATCGACCAGCAACGGACGACATGCCAGCAAAGTGTATACACCATACCGGCCATGTACAATGTACATACACATTTTCTTCAAATTCTTGTAATTTTGATGTTGTTTGGCATTTCTTTTTGCTGCGTTTTTTGTTGCATGTGGCTGTGGCCTTTTTGATTGTTTTAGGACGGACTTAGGTTAAACACAGAAACCGGACCTATTTCCGTGTTCCGTGTTCTGTGAATATTTTTGAGAATCACGGAACACGGAAACGATTTACAGCTAGGCACGCAAACTTTTGTAAGGTCGATGACAAGAGCCTGCGTGAGAACCTAAGTCCACCCTTAGTTCCCATACGTATACACCCTCAAATATGTCCAGTATGTATTATATTTACTTTACCAATATTGTTCTGTTATTGTTAAGCAGTTAAATGACGGTCTTAATGATCTTGCTGGTTTCGTTTTTAAAGCTCTAGGACTTGTGTTCGATGTTGTCTACGCAACTCCCTGGGTTTTATGCAACCGCAGCTGGATGTGTCGTCAGTGTGTACCGACAATCACTATCCAGTGTCGTGCATCATAAGGCTGCTTTGTAGGTGTTAAGGTCGTCGCGCCACTTTTTTGCCTAGGAGGCGCACAGCTACATCTGCGTTTGCACAAAACACACGTACTAGATTGGTGACCTAACATTCGTTCACTATGTAAGAAATCAATACAGGAGGTTCACTATAGAGAGAGTCGACTATATTTGTTGAATCAATTGTGTTTGCACGCACCAGCAGTAAAAATTGATTGAAACCCAAGTGATATGGCGTGGAAAGAATGAAGGACACCCTGTACTAAAAGGTACAGTGAGTAACTGTAAGAAAACGTACAGTGCGCTGCTGTACAGCGCTCAGCACAAACATACAGATTATTACTGTAAATACATACAGTTTTTTTGATGGATCCAAAAACACAGATGGGACTGTAAGAAATCATACAGAAAACTGTAAGAATCTACAGATTTTTTGCGAGTGAGTATATGCAAATTTTGGTTGAGCTGTATTTTGTGGTTGAGTTAGCGCACTAATTTCTACCGGTATATAATGTGAATTGTGATGCAGTGTGTTTTTGGTTACCCTGTTGTGATGAGTTGAGGTCATCCTCGGTGCGAACGCGCACCATCTGCCTATGCCAAGTCCGTGCCAATGGACTTGCCATCAAAATTCATACCGCCCTATGACTATAACGAATATGCGACGACAGCAAATATCATGATATCTAACCGTACACGCTATTTAGTGTTTAGTGGTAGAAACTCCTGCTCATTCCAGTTCCATAACTGCGAGGTGTCCACGTACGAAACGCTAGGCAACCTCCACCAACCGCCTGCCAAGATGCCATACATGTACGGCTGCAAATCACTGTCAAGTAAGGCACGAACTTCCTGATGCGATTTTGCGAATTTTGTTTATCGAGGGACTGACTTATAGCACTGTCGTCAACTCAGATGGTCACTCTTGACGTCAGCTCCAATGTATAGTCTCGCGCGCGCGTTTGCGTCTGCTTGAGTCGACGACTGTATGGTTAGCCGGCAGTCTCTAGCAGACAGTCGACTGCCCAGTGCCCAGCTTTGTACACGTCTTCACATCGATCGATCATCTGGTGAGGTCGTTGCCTCTGACATGCACCGGCACAACCTCATGGCACGATTCATGACTGAGACACGTTTTATTTATGTCCTGTCGGTCATTTAGGCAGCAAAAAAGTGGACAGCGACGAAGCCTACATTATCATGGAAGACTTGAGTGTCGACGCCAAATTGATCAATTTTGTGACGTCACAGAGAATTCAGGCGCGCCAGCTTAAACAGGTGTAGTCAAAATCTCGAATTGCCACAAAACGATTGGATGCTTTTTATGAATCACCTTGCTATCAGGGCGAGAATTCAGTTTTACACTTGAGAACTGTTCCTTTGCTCCGTCTAAACGAGCTAGTTATTGTATTCGTGTATCGACCTTTATCTTGGTTCAAGCTTGGTTGCTTTCAACGTCGAAGGCGTCACGTTTACACCGACCCCTTACACGCAAAACTCACTCACACCGTTTAGAAATTTCCAGCCATTGGCCCAAATTTGGCCCCAGTCCATCACACCGGGGGCGGTGGCGCAAAAGTGCACTTGATACATCGTATACGTTCTCCACCTCGGTGCGTAAATTACCTTTTATGCCCCCAAAACGTGCGTGCGTTGAACAACGTTGCTGTTCGCGTATACACGCAACAAAGGTCAGCCAGTCGGAAGTTGTCATCATCGTGTGGGGGGGGGGGGCGCAACCACCCCCGGTGGCGCGCACATTCGAGAATTTGGGCCAACGTGCGACGGAGAAACCCAAGATCGAAATTCAAACGGAACTGATTTAGTTATTGGATGACCAATTGAGCGATTGCATCTGCAATTTAATATCTACATATGTCCAAGGTGCTGACTGAACTGGGCCAGCTGCACGCTTGGTCGCGCTGCAATGACGTCAGCAAAATCCAATTCATCGACTGGGAGGAAATTCGCGCGAACGCTGACCAATGGCTGGCCAAAGGATGGCTGGAGCTGCAGTTGTACTTGGAGCAGAACAAGGAGCACTTCTGTGAGTGACACAAAGTGTGTACGATATGTCCAAAGCGTGCACCTGGACGGGGCAAAGGCGAATATGTTCGATTGAGCTGTGTTTTGTGATACAGTCGGCGCACTAGTTTCGACCATCATAAATGTTGTTCGCCTGCACAAATGGACAATTTACGGCTGGTCGAAATTAGTGCGCCAACTTTATCGCTGCATACAGCTGAACCGAACTTTGTCATGCCCAAGCGAAGTGCACGCCAGTGGACTTGCCTTCAGCTGCAACCCGCTGCAAAGATTAGAGACAGACAAAATTGAAAAATAAAGTAAACCACATAATATTTTCCTATTTTGTGTGAATTATACGTATAGGAAACAGTAGTGCTCTCCCCCCTAAACGAACATGGTTGTCAGGCTCGTGATAGCGCGTAGTGTTACCTTACCTTCATCGTTTTTTCTCTGAGCCCTGGCGGGTTCTATTTTTCAGAATAAATAGCACAGAAGTACTTGTTAACGCTGACCGTGATGGGTGGCTTCAATTTGAAGAAATACTTTGTTGCAGCGGAGGAAATCCACGCGCGTCAACACGAGATGAAACTGTCGACCGACGGCTGGATCGCGCACTGCGCACTAAATCGACAGTTCGGTGTGCCCGACGTGATGTGCCTGTGCGATGTGCACACAAACAACATGCTCTTTCAAGCCGATGATCGGGGCGAACCGACGGGCGATTTGAGGGCGCTCGTCGATTGGCAGGTTACCTGTGGTGCTTTTTGTTCAGGAGTGTGATTGCAATCCGCGTATTCATGTCTTCAGTCAGCGCACCAGTCAGCGTACAGTGTGTATACCTTAGGCCGCATTCACAATGCAAGCGGATTAGCGGGTTAGCGGATTAGCGGATCAGCTTGTTTTCACACCCGCTAATCCACTAAATGCGTGCGCTTCACGATGCAAAGCGGATTAGCGGGATAGCGCATTAGCGTGCACGCTAATCCGCTTTTTGCGATTAGAACCGGTAATACGTGAAACCCGAGCCCGTACATACCAGTCGCATGGCTGATGCCCAGGGATATGCGTTTGCATGAAACACAAGCAGTTGCGTTGACAACAATAGTATTAGGAATGTGTGTATGGTCAAGGCGTCCAGAAATACCCTCAATTTTGTTACTATTGTGTGGCCTTGTGTCCCATACACAAGTAGAAATAACTACATATGTACGTACGTAGTTGATTTATGGCTCAGTCGAATTGCAAGACGATACCACGTGGTGGGACTAAGCCTACCAAAATGGTGCTTCCTTCAATTCAAAACCTCAAAAACCTCAGCCAGAAATGACCGGCACGCATGCGTGTGGAGCTTCATAATCTTCTGGTTAATATCAGACTTCAAAAACCTGTCTTGAAACATCAGGGAATGTAACGCAGAACTAATTAAGAGGAACTTCACACGCAGAATTGGGCATTGGTCGCACAATGACCATATAAGAATTCAGCAAATAAATCCTGATTTTCACGTCCAGTCACTCTTAACCACTGTGCTTTGTGATTCTCACAAGACATTGTCAGCTGAAAATAATCTAGTAGAGCACCCACGGTGCTGCGTGTCTGAAACATTTTGGTGACTGCACGGTTTGTGTGTGATCGCGCAACGCAACGTCACTAACCAAGCCCTCAAGAGAGCAACAATATTGGGAGCACTTTCAAACACCGTGAATGTTGTTTCTTCAACGTTCTTGGCGTACGGAGACAGTCTCGTTGTCAACGTTATCGAAATTTGCACGTTTCGCATAATTTCTTCAGTTGGTCTTCTGGGGCAACCCAATGGTCGACTTTGCCGTGGCGTCGTTCTTCAGTTTTGAACATCCCGGAGAGAAGCTGAGCGAACACTTGGACGTCTACCTGAAAGCGTTCACTGAACAGCTGAGAAAGGACGGTTGGTCTCTTGACTGTATGATTTTGAAAAATGTGCTCCGTGACTCAATCACCGCAACCTTCACGTTTGCCCCTGCTAATTGGGTAACGCGAACGCGACAACTGTGGCTCATGGCACCTTTTATACAGACAGCGCATGCAGCAGCACAGCACACGCCATTTTCTAAACGAAACGTACACTTTGAGCGAGTGACATACTTTTATGACCACTTTTTAATTTATCCGGTTTTCATTTGCTGCTTGTCATAACACTTTTCTGCACTGTTGCAAAACTTGGGGATGTTCTGCAGAGAATAGATGCATTGATTGACGGCAGTAATGCAGCAATGCAGCGTGTGCGAGCGAGTGTCAAGCTGGCGGATTGCCTATACCTTCTACTCCCCGCATCTGTGTCGATGCTTCACTACATTTACACGTGTTGTATAAATCATTCTCAGCGAAGGAGAACTGGAGTTAACCAGAAAATATGTGACAAAAATATGCTACGTTACAATAATCTATACTACTAAAAACACGAAGACGTACATATGTATGTACATATGTGTGTATGTATGTATGTGGCCCCCTCCCTCGGAAGGGCGGACGGGTCAATTTTCACGAGTAGCTTTGGGTATGCTAACGGGTCTTCGGGGGGGGGGGGGCACGGCACGGGCGCGGCGCTGTAGCCGGGCCGTAGGCACGGGTCCCGACTAGTTTGTAACAATGTTAAACAAACATATAGGCGGGGTGTACTCCCTGGGCACGTGCGAACGCTAGCGGGCTTTAGCGGTTCGACCCGAAATCTAAGATAGTCGCCGTCTGGGTCTCATCAGTTAGATGGAAAGCCAGGGAACCAGCGCCAAACATGTACACGATTTTAAACATAATTTTAATTTGTTAAAAGTGAAGCTGTAATGAACACCAGTGCCCTCTCATCCGCGTACCGCAGGTGCGACGAGCGTTAAAGTGCCATCCAAACGCGTACTCACCGAGCTGTTCTGGCCCACCTATCAGTTCTTCATGGCCCACGAGTTGGGGATCCTCATTGGCGCACAACTTCAAATCGCAAACGGTAAACTTTTAGTAACTAAGCTCGTTTGGAAAACAATTCGTTGCCCGCTGTTTCATCAAGACAAAGGTAAATATATCGAGGGTATCGTGAAAAAAATGACCAAGCGCCGGAAATTTTTTCATTTAAAACGGGTTTGAAATTTATTTCGCTCTACTTTCAAATTTAGTGCTTTTCAATGGCTGATTCTTATCAAAGCGACGAACCAGAAAGCACTCTATAACTTGCGATGAAAAACTCCACTTGAAACTTCAGGTTCAATAGAAAATCAAGCAATATGGTGCTTGGTTATTTTTTTTTGTAAAAAGTGGCCATGTCACTTGGCGCAGCCCTTTGCTCAGGGTAAAAAATGACCAAGCGACATTTCTTCTCTTCCATTCGTTTTCACTTCATGAAAGATTGATGGGCTGAACCCTGACGATGTTTTGACATTTCCCATGATGATCAGAAATTCGCAGCATAATTTTGCAGAAAATAAAATTCACCAAACGTTTGCAAGGCCGATGGTTTTTGGCTAACCCCTTGCACGAACGAAACAGCTCTTCATTTGCCAATCAATGGGAAACTACGAGCCTAATATTGACGCGGCAGAAACAATACATTTTCATCCAGGATTCACATTAATCAAAAAAAATCTGAAACGATGAGTTCTTGGGCGCTGTCGAGCACGCGTACTTTCAGTCAGCAGGCTAGCATGCAACCGCTGCGCTACGTGTCAGGTGGCCAGCAGGCGATAAACGTGATAAGCCTAGCTGTGTGTGTAGTGCGCGTGTGTGCATTGCGTTTGTGCACTCCAGTAATCCACACAAGCTATGATTCTTTGTGCATGGTGATAACACAGTCAACACTGTTGACTCAACGCTGTTTCTCCTTGAAAAATCAGGATACTGAGATTGCATTCACAATCGTAGCAGTCGTAGTTGAGTGAAACCAAAACATTAACTGCGGCATTTTTGAAATTTGAGGACATAATTTAGGTTGTCATGGAAACATCACTGCCAAAAGTGCAAAAAATAAGGTGTTGTATAGTCCAACCACGTGCTCATGAGACGATCTCTTTTTAAAGCTTGCTTGGCCAGATTCAAAAATGCGCCGGTTACACGGGTTTTCGCAAACAAAAGAAAGAGATTGGGCCGAGAGACATGATGACAAGTTCCAGCCTGGGTTAAAAAATTTTTTTTAATTAACGAGCTTTTTTTTAAAATTTTTTTTTTAAATTTCTATGACGAAAAATTTTTTATTAGAAAAAGTGTTGCAAACGACCTTTCAGGATAAATGAAATCGATACAACATATTTTTCAAAAATTGAAAAATTTTCGCCTGAGACCGAACTTGTGTGGTGACACCCGGTAGTATTGTGCAGATTCCATGGTCTCCGACCAGTCTGAGGTTGATGTTCACTAACGATGTTACTCTGATGTATTGTGGCATGCCGTACAACGTATTTTAATGCATCTAATGCCGTATATCTGATATACGACCATCAAAATATCGATTACTACAGCCCAAATCTTGCGCGTCAGATCGACTTTGCGCGCCCGGTTTTGCACCAGAGCTGCATACATACATGTGTAGTAGCATGTAGTAGTACATTATCGGTGCCACATCACTATAAAGGACCAGCCCGGCGCATCCCTGTACGGATTTGGGGACAATACAGGGCGCCGCAGGCGCGATTTTGGAAAAATTGTCCCGTCCACAGAAAAAAGTGCCAATTTTTTGCCTCGAAAAAGGCCATTTTTTGGACAGTTCAGCCCATTTTGGGCAACTTTTTTTTATTAAAAAAGCAAAATCTGAGTGTCAAAAAATTTTTTTTAAATTTTTTAATTAACCACTTTTTTTTTGAAACAACCCTACTTCCAGCTGGCTGACCTCAATTTGTTGCGTGCTTGCGCGAACAACAACGTCGTTCAACACACAAATGTTTTGGGAGTCAAAAGGGAATTTACGCACCGAGGCGGAGAGCGTGTTTTTAAAAAAATACATGCGTTTCTCTTTCTTTCATTTCCGAAATACGTGGAACCGGAATATTATTGGATCCGTTCAAGTCAACTTCAAAAAAAAGTCGTCTCATGAGTTCGTGGATGGACTATACCAACATCGGACAAAATTCGTCTAACACTTTTCAAAAAGCATAATTTAGTGGTTTGAACGGATGTTAGTGCATTTTTTGCTTTTTTTATGTTTTTGTCCGCCCTCGGGGCTGCATTCGTGGGCTCTGTATGAAAAACTACGGTACGTTTGCAGATGTTCTCCCGATCGAGGGACATGACAAGGAGACGGTGCTGAAAAACTTGCGCCAAACTTGTGACACAATGTTCAAGGCGTTCTTCAAAATAACCGATGAAATGAAGAATAGGTGCTGAAGCCTGAGCCTAAGCCGCCTGAAATCGATTGCTTTTAGCGGAAAATTTTGTTTTTTTGTGATGTACAGTATCAGTGTACGTATTTACACATGCCAGATTTCACATTCTGTGTCGTGGTTTACGCTCACATTGTACAGCGCGTGTGACTTTAGTTTAGTACATTTGTGTGTAACTTTTATATGTACATTATTTTATAGGCTGATTTATAGGCTGTTTACGAAACGGTGGATTGGAGAGTTGAGTGGAAAGTTCGGTGGAATTTACAGTGAAAAACTTGAGTGGAATGTTCAGTGGAAAGTTGGGTGGAACGCTGACGTTCCATGCAGCCGCCAAGCCTGGACTCTTTCAAAAAATGAACATTTTTTTATTTGCTAATGAGCTTTGCTATCAATAGCAACTTTA
>JASAMV010005347.1:0-11632 GCA_030248065.1 Rhynchonema sp. JSB1_4
TTTCCGCTTCATTACGTCGCATTGGTTCACCACCCTTCAGTGACGTGTGCCACACTCGCACTCCATCTGTTCGTGATTGCCGCACTCTGCCACTCTTCAGCCACTGCATTTTTATTGAAATGAAACGTGTCTGGTGCGGTTGTTGTGCAACAAAAGCGTGTGGGCGGAGTTTCACCATGGTGTCAGCTTGCCTGGGCATTCAACTTCATTATGCAAAATGGAGACAAAAAGTTTTTATGATTGTGTCCACCAGATTGCGCTTTGTCAACCATGGGACTTTTTGGAACATGAGCGCGACTACTTCGTGCATCTTGAGCAAGATGCTTGCGCAGTGATTTCGGCAATAGTTTTTGCACAGTTTGGTGCTGGCTGTGACAGGTCGGCTTGCGGAGTGACACTTTTGGTGCATGGTATAGCACCTAGACATTTCCGGATTGCTATGCGTCAGTTTGGGTCGCTCAATGTGCCACACGTTGCAAGTTGTGCATCAGCTGTTGTTGAGCACCTATGGAAAGGTGCACACTTGCCGGTCTATTTGTACGTGCACCACGACAGGCACGCTGGCGGCTGGTATAGTGATGTATTTCATTCTGCGGTACAAAGTTGGGACACCGCACACGTGGCTGAACAAAGGAAACCACGTTGTAGCGGTTTTGTGCGCTCCACCATTGGTACCCTTTGAATAATGTTGTGATGTGTTTCGTGTGCGTTTTGATAAAACTGTGCATCTTATGCCGCGGGCCCCACAGTGGCAGTTTTATTTCATTGTTGCAAGATGAAGTTCTCGCGCCTAAACCAACTGGAATATGCGGTCTGTGGGAGATCCGGCTGCATAATTACCTACCCGGTTCACTTGTGTGGATTGAACCGAAAGCAGCAAATCCACTGGCTGACGATATACATGATGCCCTGCGTACAATGATAATCTGTGAAACGGGCGAAGGGGCCAAGATGCTTGACGTGTCAGTTCTATCGCCGGTGTGTCCATCGCCGCACCTTTTCGTGATCGGTTATCGTCGCGAGGGTGCGCTCAAGCCTCGTTGTGGTACATGGATACTCGATGGGGATATCTGGGCAATGACAAAACACGTCATGCATGGTCTACGTTCGGGTGACAACGTGCCTGTGTACGTGTTGTTCCATCGTGGTGGTCAGTGTGTAACACCTACGTGGGATATGTGTTTTGCATGGATTTCGCTTTTGTAGCGAATGGATTCTATGTTTGAGATGCTTTTTGATTATTTCCACAGATTGTCATGAATTTCTTTTGAATAAAAAAATCCAATTTTTTTCTCATATTTTGTTTTTGTCTCAGGTTTGCTGGTGTATGCCCAGCTTGGGCATTTTTGCATTGGGTTACGGTAATGGCAGTATTCGTAATCTTATGGCCTAATGGCTGTCGCGAATTAAAGTGCGGTTTGTAATAAATCTTCGTGGCTGGGTGAACAATTGTCAGGTCGTTCGGCTTTTACAACCGCTCAAGCGGATGGCACCTGTTTACATCATTTTGGGATGTTTGTAAACTTGTACACTAATGGACCATTTATTAGCGCACTCGGCTGCCGAACGGGTTGTCGCAATCATCAATCTTCGTTGTGCAACTGCATGACGAGTGTGGTTAGGCTAAAATGATAGCACTTTGTTCAAGCTGAAAATGAACAATTGTCAGGTCGTTTGGCATCCACAACCACTCAAGCGGATGGCACCTGTTTGCATCATTTTTGAAATGTTTTGCAAACTTGTGCACTAATGGACCATTTATTAGCGCCCAGCCCGGCTGTTTTGGAGACCGGGTTGTCGCGATTATCAATCTTCGTTGTGCAACTGGATGTGGTTCTGGAGGCTAAAATCATAGCACTTTGTTGGATTAAAATGACGATGATTGGCTGGGGGGTTAGCTATATCAGATAAAACTATTTTTTGGCTAAAACAGCTGATGTCTGGGTTTTTCGGATAAATTGAAACTGCCTTAAAAATAGATTACCAAACAGGTGGTGTCTGGCGACAAGAAACGGTGGCGTCTGGTGCCAACTTTTATTCAAAATATAATCAAAAGTGACACGAATTTTTGAGGGGCTATATGTTAATGTATACAAGAGATTTTACGGGTACACTCAAGGCCATTATCGCAACGTTATAAGTATAGGCGAACAAGTGCAAATTAGCAGTACATACTACTCATTCACAATAATATTAGTTTCCCATTCAAAAGAAAGCTAAGCTCAAAACCCATATTGAAATAACTGACGAGCTCAAATCAAAATTTGTCCATCCAAAACCGAAATCTTTGCATTAGACAAGCCAAGCCAAAACTAAATATAATATCAAGCACCCAGACACACACGACGCTGCATTCCATTTGATACTGTCTGCGAACGAAGTTCTTGACGTTTGCATAGTTTTTTGCAAACTTTTAGGTTCAGAATCGTACTTTCATGTTTCATATACTATTTAATTGGAAATCACTTTCTTTCGACAGTCCCCAAACGGCGCTCCAAAAAAGCTCAAACATTTTTACAAACGTCTCGCACCGGCTGGTGACAACGCAAACTTTCCAGAAAAATAAAAACCAGCTGCGCAAACAACCGAAAGGCATTTTTGCACCATCCAATGCAGAAACAAAAAGAAAACGGCTAAGCTAAATACAGTATAAAAATGCCATGAAGAGAATGCAGTGAATCATCTCAAAGTACACACTTTATATGGTTCTTCCTTAAAATGACCGAAAGTAACCGCTCCCGGTGAACATTACAAAGAGGGTGGTGTAACAAAGTTGTTTGCACTTCACGCCATTATGTTTCACTGCATTTACTTCATCAGAACAAGCGATACCACGAATCAGGCCTGTGCCTTCGGATGCGATGTCTGATCTTGTTCACGGTGCTGCAGGCCAGGTAGGTGCCGAACGTTGCCACAAACGCTGCGGTGGAGGAGGTTGAGATGAGACCCACGCCCAAACCGGCCACCACCGTTTTGGCCAGCGTCGCCTGAAACAGCAAGGGAAACACTGACTCACACACACACTACAATGTACATACACAATAACTGGTAGCCAATCAATCAGCACAGGCTCACGACCGAAGCCGGAACGTACTCTGATCCTGACCTGCCAAGCACATAGGAAGCGGAGTTGCAGGCAGGGATTAGAACATCGCTAATATAATGGTGACCAAGCACAATAAAAAAAACAGAAAACCCAATCAGGCAAACCACTAGGAACGAGAAAAAACAACAAAAACATAAAATACTTACAAAACACAAAAAGAGAAAAGTGATATTGAAAGATACACCTAAACACCCTGTCGTGACAGAAGATAGAAAGGATAGAAAAACACACAAAATAAACATGGCCAATAGGCCTGATGTGTGTGAAAAAAATCTGAATTGTTCACCGGGATTGAAGCTCGAGATTTCTGACAGGATATGCTCTAGTTTATGTAAATTACTGGACAATTGATGTGACAGGCTTATGTTGACCAATATGTACTTTGAGCACTAACGTGGAAGACTAAGATCATCGTATGCATGCACAATCAACGAAAAGGGGCAAAGTTAACGGAAAATATTTTTGTATCTAGACGGAACTGAATTTCGTACAATAGTTGGATTTCTATATCAAATCCGAGGAAACAGACGCAATGAAGCTTAATGCAGGTAGCAGGTGCTGAGTTCATCATTATTTTTTCAATATTTTCTGTATCAAACAAATTGCTACGCAGATTTGTAAACATCGGCAAATGCTTTATGCAAAATAGCCACACTAGAACTGGACGGCTTTACCACACGTTTCATTGCATCTACTTCATGACAATCACATGACAACATATTGCATCTAAATGGTGTATATCTGGACGGTGACGAACAGGGATGCACTCCTATTGCGTACCTGATGGCTGGATTTGCTGCCGTAACGACACCACGACGCGAAATGCTCGCAGTTGGTGAACAGTAGGTGGTACTGCAATCGTGCAAGACTGTTTGAAATTTTATTTCAGGGGCACAAGACGGCGGTCCTTTAAAGCTGCTGGTTAACAACCCTTCGACCGCGCTTGTTCTTGGGGGGTAGTATATATAAACAAAGTTTGGACATCGTGTTACTGCCCTATCGAGCCTTGGTTCTTCCTATGTTTCCCCACGTTGAAGTTTGCCCTCGTGAAAAACCGAAAAAATTAAACGCTGCTTGACACGAATAGGCTGTTTCAAAGTTTGACACTAGAGTGACAGCAACCTCCAACAGTGTGCCGAAACCGCAATGCACAATAGCTGTTGAAACGTCCGCATTGTTGAATAAAAAAATAAAAGGCTTCAGAAACCTGGCCATTTTTTTGAGGATTTTACTCTATAATAAGCATCTGTGGTGAATGAAATAAGTTGTCAATTACAAATAAAATCAAATTATCAAGTTTTTGTTTGTGCTTCCCAGTTTTCAAAACCCTACACAGCTCACACAATGTTTACCACAACATGCGCGAGGCAGCCATTCCACAGCGCACACACAGCGACAACACACAGCCGGCACAGCGACAACACAGTAATGTTTCAGCTGGCAAGCTTTGTTGTGTGTGTGCGGTGTGGAATGGCTGCCTTGCGCATGTTGTGGTAAACATTGTGTGAGCTGTGTAGGGTTTTGAAAACTGGGGAGCACAAACAAAAAACTTGATAATAGAGGATTTTTATTTGTAATTGACAACTTATTTCATTCACCACAGATGCTTAAAATTATACGAGTAGAAAATCCTCACAAAAAATGGCCAGGTTTCTGAAGCCTTTTATTTTTTTATTCAACAATGCGGACGTTTCAACAGCTATTGTGCATTGCGGTTTTCGGCACACTGTTGGAGGTTGCTGTCACTCTAGTGTCAAACTTTGAAACAGCCTATTCGTGTCACAGCAGCGTTTCAAATTTTTTCGGTTTTTTTCACGAGGGGCAAACTTCAACGTGGCCGTTGGTCCTTTGCTCCAGTTGGTTGCCGGCTCAATATTTCTGATTCTAACAGCGTTAAAATCGTATGACTGTGGACTTCGTGGGCATCACAATTTGCCCCCAGCAACTGACAGTGGTGGCTTTCATTCATGCAGCACACATCGAAAATCGCAATACAACCGCCATCGCAACTCGTGCGAGTACGCAGGCGCCGAGCCGTCCCCAACTACCATGTGCACTGATGCCCTACAACAGCACTGCAACCACATCTGTGACGTCATCGCTGAAGCGCATTGTGGGCACGGCGGTCAGCGGCAGTGCGTTGGCTGAGGTTCGTAAACGAGGTTTGCCCGCTTCGTCTGTCTTAGACGAGCGGTGTACCGGGACAGCTTTAGTGCGAAATGGCAATTTTTTACGTAAATCGTGGGAGTCGATCTCATTGCTCTCGTGAAACATCACCTGCTCGTTGTGCTGGATATGCCGGCTAGATGATGTTTCATGGTGTTCGACCAGCGATCACTGAGAAACAGTGCTTGTGTCAGCCGTTCGTGAATCTCGATGAAACTTTTTGCGAAACATCACGTGAAGTGACCATGGTGGGGCCAAGGTGCCATTTGTATCGCCACCGCCGGGTTTGGTATCGCCAATTTTAAAGACAGAACCCAAACTACAGCACTGAAGTTGTTTCTTTTTTCAAAAATGCTTGAGCAAGCACAACAGTGAGCTTGGTACTGTTTGCAAGTTCTGAACATTCCTTGGATTCGCTGTAGGCATTAATTTGCTTTGGGCATACGTTTGAGCGTGTCACGTAAATATTCTTGTTGTAACGAAGTACTAAGTTACAAGTATCCTTGACTGTATGTATGATAGCAAAACTCTAAAATTCTCTGGACTAACCAGCCTTGATGCAGGTTCGCTGCGACGAGCTATCCGTTGTGGCTGGCAACTCGTTGTGTCGTATCAACAATTCAAAGGACCATCATTTTGGTGTGTTCTCATCGGAAGAGTGTGTGGGTCGGGCGCTGGGCGAATTGGGCAGGCAACAGGTTGGCATGCTTGTGAGAGGCAGTGTTGTGGCTTGGGGGGTTGGTTGCCCCCTAACAAAACAAGCACATAATACTGTCCTGAGCTGAGACCATTTTTTGGGCTAAATCCAAAAAATACTCATTTTAGGCTGCCTGAGATTGCAGTAATATTACATTCAAAAGCACTCTTTTCGGATCTTTCTGTGGTGCAACCCGCACCACTTAACCTGCGATCTAGACCTCTAGAGAGGGTGATTGGATATTGTGCCTTTGACAAATAACATTAGGGGCGTTTGTACCAACGATGACCTGGCCCGTCGGTCACTGCAGGTCGCATCAACCATGCAGAAAGTGGATTGTGTGAAGCACAAGTTAAAGATGCAGTAATTTGATCTGCTTACATTCAACAGCTAATTGAACAGGCGTTTAGTGCATATCGTCCAAAAGCTTACTTATATCGAGCAGAGGTATGTACCTTCGTTCGAGTGATCAACACAAAATTTGGGTTCATTAAAGGACCGCCGTCTTGTGCCCCTGAAATAAAATTTCAAACAGTCTTGCACGATTGCAGTACCACCTACTGTTCACCAACTGCGAGCATTTCGCGTCGTGGTGTCGTTACGGCAGCAAATCCAGCCATCAGGTACGCAATAGGAGTGCGTCGCTGTTCGTCACCGTCCAGATATACACCATTTAGATGCAATATGTTGTCATGTGATTGTCATGAAGTAGATGCAATGAAACGTGTGGTAAAGCCGTCCAGTTCTAGTGTGGCTATTTTGCATAAAGCATTTGCCGATGTTTACAAATCTGCGTAGCAATTTGTTTGATACAGAAAATGTTGAAAAAATAATGATGAACTCAGCACCTGCTACCTGCATTAAGCTTCATTGCGTCTGTTTCCTCGGATTTGATATAGAAATCCAACTATTGTACGAAATTCAGTTCCGTCTAGATACAAAAATATTTTCCGTTAACTTTGCCCCTTTTCGTTGATTGTGCATGCATACGATGATCTTAGTCTTCCACGTTAGTGCTCAAAGTACATATTGGTCAACATAAGCCTGTCACATCAATTGTCCAGTAATTTACATAAACTAGAGCATATCCTGTCAGAAATCTCGAGCTTCAATCCCGGTGAACAATGCAGATTTTTCTCACACACATCAGGCCTATTGGCCATGTTTATTTTGTGTGTTTTTCTATCCTTTCTATCTTCTGTCACTACAGGGTGTTTAGGTGTATCTTTCAATATCACTTTTCTCTTTTTGTGTTTTGTAAGTATTTTATGTTTTTGTTGTTTTTTCTCGTTCCTAGTGGTTTGCCTGATTGGGTTTTCTGTTTTTTTTAGATTGTGCTTAGTCACCACTATATTAGCGATGTTCTAATCCCTGCGTGCAACTCCGCTTCCTGTGTGCTTGGCAGGTCAGGATCAGAGTATAGTCCATCCACCAGCTCATGGCACTTTGTGGTGCTGCTGGCTGGTTTGTTCCCTTCCTCCACGTTCTAATGAAAGAGAAATTGAGTTTCCAAAAAAAATTATTTTTGCTCCTAAATTGCTGTTTTTGTGAAATCGACGTGTTTTATCGATTTCAATTTAGTTTAATTTTAAATTTGATCGAATTCAATCGTTTTCGACACATTTTCTTATTTTTTAAGTTTTTTTGCAAAATCTCTCACGCTCAATTTCTCTTTCATTAGAACGTGGAGGAAGGGAACAAACCGGCCAGCAGCACCACAAAGTGCCATGAGCTGGTGGACGGACTATACTTTCCGGCTTCGGACATGAGTCTGTGCTGATTGATTGGCTACCAGTTATTGTGTGTGTACATTGTAGTGCGTGTGTGAGTCAGTGTTTCCCTTGCTGTTTCAGGCGACGCTGGCCAAAACGGTGGTGGCCGGTTTGGGCGTGGGTCTCATCTCAACCTCCTCCACCGCAGCGTTTGTGGCAACGTTCGGCACCTACCTGGCGTGCAGCACCGTGAACAAAATCAGGCATGAAATTCGAAGGCACAGGCCTGATTCGTGGTATCGCTTGTTCTGATGAAGTAAATGCAGTGAAACACAATGGCGTAAAGTGCAAACAACTTTGTTATGCTATACAGTCCACCCTCCTTGTAATGACATGTGCACCGGGAGTGGTCACTTTCGGTCATTTTAAGGAACAACCATATAAAGTGGGTACATTAAATGTTTCACTGCATCCTCTTCATGGCTTTTTTATACTGTATTTAGTTTAGCTGTTTTCTTTTTGGTTTTGCATTGGATGGTGCAAAAATGTCTTTCGGTTGTTTGCGCAGCTGGTTTTTATTTTTCTGGAAAGTATACTTGGCCACCAGCCGATGCGAAACGCTTGTAAAATGTTGTGAGCTTTTTGGCGAGTGCCATTTGGAGGCTGTCGAAAGAACGTTATTTCAAATTCAAATAGTCTATGAAACGTGGAAGTACGATTCTGAACTTAAAAGTTTGCAAAAACTATGCAAATGTCAAGAACTTCGTTCGCAGACAGTGTCGAATGGCCTGCAGCATAGTGTGTGTTTGGGTGTTTGATATTATATTTAGTTTTGGCTTGGCTTGTCTGACGCAAAGATTTCGGTTTTGGATGGACAAATTTTGATTTGAGCTCGTCGGTTATTTCAATATGGGTTTTGAGATTAGCTTTCTTTGAATGGGAAACTAATATTATTGTGAATGAGTAGTATGTACTGCTAATTTGCACTTGTTCGCCTATACTTATAACGTTGCGATAATGGCCTTGAGTGTACCCGTAAAATCTCTTGTATACATTAACATATAGCCCCTCAAAAATTCGTGTCACTTTTGATTATATTTTGAATAAAAGTTGGCACCAGACGCCACCTGTTTCTTGTCGCCAGACACCACCTGTTTGGTAATCTATTTTTAAGGCAGTTTCAATTTATCCGAAAAACCCAGACATCAGCTGTTTTAGCCAAAAAATAGTTTTATCTGATATAGCTAACCCCCCAGCCAATCATCGTCATTTTAATCCAACAAAGTGCTATGATTTTAGCCTCCAGAACCACATCCAGTTGCACAACGAAGATTGATAATCGCGACAACCCGGTCTCCAAAACAGCCGGGCTGGGCGCTAATAAATGGTCCATTAGTGCACAAGTTTGCAAAACATTTCAAAATGATGCAAACAGGTGCCATCCGCTTGAGTGGTTGTGGATGCCAAACGACCTGACAATTGTTCATTTTCAGCTTGAACAAAGTGCTATCATTTTAGCCTAACCACACTCGTCATGCAGTTGCACAACGAAGATTGATGATTGCGACAACCCGTTCGTCAGCCGAGTGCGCTAATAAATGGTCCATTAGTGTACAAGTTTACAAACATCCCAAAATGATGTAAACAGGTGCCATCCGCTTGAGCGGTTGTAAAAGCCGAACGACCTGACAATTGTTCACCCAGCCACGAAGATTTATTACAAACCGCACTTTAATTCGCGACAGCCATTAGGCCATAAGATTACGAATACTGCCATTACCGTAACCCAATGCAAAAATGCCCAAGCTGGGCATACACCAGCAAACCTGAGACAAAAACAAAATATGAGAAAAAAATTGGATTTTTTTATTCAAAAGAAATTCATGACAATCTGTGGAAATAATCAAAAAGCATCTCAAACATAGAATCCATTGGCGACCAAAGGGACATCCATGCACGACACTGTTCCCACGTAGGTGTTACACACTGACCACCACGATGGAACAACACGTACACAGGCACGTTGTCACCCGAACGTAGACCATGCATGACGTGTTTTGTCATTGCCCAGATATCCCCATCGAGTATCCATGTACCACAACGAGGCTTGAGCGCACCCTCGCGACGATAACCGATCACGAAACGGTGCGGCGATGGACACACCGGCGATAGAACTGACACGTCAAGCATCTTGGCCCCTTCGCCCGTTTCACAGATTATCATTGTACGCAGGGCATCATGTATATCGTCAGCCAGTGGATTTGCTGCTTTCGGTTCAATCCACACAAGTGAACCGGGTAGGTAATTATGCAGCCGGATCTCCCACAGACCGCATATTCCAGTTGGTTTAGGCGCCAAGAACTTCATCTTGCAACAATGAAATAAAACTGCCACTGTGGGGCCCGCGGCATAAGATGCACAGTTTTATCAAAACGCACACGAAACACATCACAACATTATTCAAAGGGTACCAATGGTGGAGCGCACAAAACCGCTACAACGTTGTTTCCTTTGTTCAGCCACGTGTGCGGTATCCCAACTTGGTACCGCAGAATGAAATACGTCACTATACCAGCCGCCAGCGTGCCTGTCGTGGTGCACGTACAAATAGACCGGCAAGTGTGCACCTTTCCATAGGTGCTCAACAACAGCTGATGCACAACTTGCAACGTGTGGCACATTGAGCGACCCAAACTGACGCATAGCAATCCGGAAATGTCTAGGTGCTATACCATGCACCAAAAGTGTCACTCCGCAAGCCGACCTGTCACAGCCAGCACCAAACTGTGCAAAAACTATTGCCGAAATCACTGCGCAAGCATCTTGCTCAAGATGCACGAAGTAGTCGCGCTCATGTTCCAAAAAGTCCCATGGTTGACAAAGCGCAATCTGGTAGACACAATCATAAAAACTTTTTGTCTCCATTTTGCATAATGAACTCTCAACGCCCAGGCAAGCTGACACCATGGTGAAACTCCGCCCACACGCTTTTTGTTGCACAACAACCGCACCAGACACGTTTCATTTCAATAAAAATGCAGTGGCTAAGAGTGGCAGAGTGCGGCAATCACGTATACGAAGTGCGCCAAGTGTGGCACACGTCACTGAAGGGTGGTGAACCAATGCGACGTAATGAAGCGGAAAAGGCAATGATGTTGATGTTACACCAAGAATATCATCGCGTGTTACAGGAGCACAACCTGTACAAAGCCTTTGTCACCGGGTACACACCCAACACCGACCCAAAGATATACACCATATACCCAAAAACACGACAGCCCGCCGATATGGAGCCCTTGCTGACAGACATGCTTGCCCAATTGGACATGGGAAAATGGGTCTACCTGCATTTTGGGCAACTGATTCTGCCGTTGGAGCGGTACGTTCACGAGGTAATGCCATGGGCAAAGCTGAACAACATGATACCGTGTTGGGTTTGCCGCGACGAAAGCACTAAGCAATTCAAGAAGAAAATGCTACAACGAATCGACGAAGAATGTGAGCATAACAGCACCCCACCGGCATCTCCAGAACAGTGATGTGATCCATAATATACACTGTAATGTTTATTTATGTGAATAAAAGATAAAAAAATCTGAATCATCAAAACACAAACTTGGTTTTTTTCACGATTTTTCACAGTATTTCCTAGCCAAAATGGAAGATCATCGTGACCTGCTGATCGCCGAAATGAAAAGCGACTTGGCAAAAATGGAAACGTTGAATCAGCATCTACGCACGCGCAACATCATGCTGGAACAGCAGCTGTTGAATATGAATAAATCACGTTGGCTTTTAATCTTGCATGTATTGCTTCTTGATAAGCCAGTGAAAAAAGCACTCTCCAAAATACGCTTTAGCCCTCAACGCCATTATTCCACAACACGAAACCAGCTGGACATGGCATTCCATCTACGGTGAACGCTATTTGAACGGTGATCGACAATTGCT